>CAEGAE010030382.1:0-62282 GCA_903067095.1 Girardinus metallicus | reverse complement strand
ATGTATATATATATATATATACACATATATATAATTTTTATTTTTTTCCCCCCCTAAAATATGTCATGAACAAAAGTTTAATGTTATTAGTTTAGCTGCATTATTTTTTATTTAAATTGAATTGACAGTTTCCTATTCAAGATCATTTCCATCATTAGAGTATTAAAATGAATGCCTGTCATGGGAATTCTATGCACAGCACCTGTATGTTATCTGTAATTGTCCACGTAAAAAGAATTAAAGGATGCTTTCAGGTTTGTATGGTTCTATGTTTGTATTTTTAATGCAAATTGCTTCCCTGGTAGGCTTTAGCTAATTAGTGAATGGGTTGTAACTGAAAAGTCATTTTGCAAGCAACACAAGCCACTAGAATGCCTCCTCTAAAACTTTAGCAGAGGACTTCACACTTTAATTTGTTAATTTGGGGCTCCTCGCCGACTGAAGGGCCTTTGCTGCTGCGGCTTAAATTGTTTTTGCCTCGGGCATTCAGGCTCTTCCACTGTTTTTACAAGATTATCTGATACAATGTGATGGAATATGGTTTCCATCTAGCGCAAACTGGTTTGATCAGGTCTCCAAATCTCTGATGCCATATTGTTTGAACAAAATGTGTGTAATGAAGGGGTGGGGAATGGAGGGGAAATCTTTGGTTCAAGCCACGGTGTCAGCCATGTAGATAAAGAGTTGTGATCGCTAAAACCCACTTCTGTCCTAAGATGGAGCTGCATTTTAGAGATTTAAATGAAAAGAAAGCCATCACCTCAGAATGCACTACCAGCAATGTGTGCACAGTGTTATTCATACCTGCCCTCTACATGGTTTGCTTCCACACTCTACTCCAGTAAACCCAGTTTGGGAAGTCACTTTCTCTGCAGCAGATCTGATAACCGCAAAACTGGATAAAATCTAGCCGCTCCAATCTCTAAGAAGTCCTTCCCCAGGGGACGAGTGCCAGTGCCGATCTCAGCATTAAAATAAACTTTTGATGGTCATTACTAAGATAAGCATCATATTCGGCTGGCAAAAGATTAGCATGATAGCGTCAAAGCTTACAGTACAACTGTCCTTTCAAGGAAGTCTCAAACAGGACAGTAAAGATGAAACGATCCTTAGCCAATCACATGGCTTGTTAAAGAGGTCGTGTGTGTGCCCCTAGGAAGCTCAGTTATTAAGTAGTCATAAAGTATTTGTGTGGGGGTTTTTTTGTATTAATTTTATATTTCAGTTTTTATTAAAACATGCTTTATTTTTCCACACGTTATTGATGGAGATTGCAGATTCTTTTGCTACTTTTTAAACTGGGAAAATAGCCAAATAGTATTTTATCTTGAATGACTGGAAATAACTAATATGCAGCATTTAATTAAGGAAAAATATGCTTAACACATTAAGACTAAACTTCCGTGGTATACCTTTCTAAACAGCAGTCATATTGTGGATTTCTTTTCAGGGTAATACACCATTTTTCATACAAAATTGTATCATCTAAATTGTTGCTGCACAAGATTTCCAATGATCAGGCTTAAAGACTTTGAGGATCTTTAATTCCCCAGTTGAGTTTGCCATGCGATGACAAACTAAATTGGGGGATCTAGCTAATCCATAAGGCGTCTCTGCTGACCTCTGGCCTTTGTGTGAAGGATAGTTTACCTCCAATGTCCTTTTTGAAACTTAGCCTCCTTACCAGTTACTATCAAATAAGATGTGATTCTCATGTCATAGAATTTTCAATATGTTGAAGAAATTTATGACAGCTTAGTTGCTAGTGAGGCTTTGTATTCTTCTGGGACAAATGCATAACAAGGCAATACTGAAGGTTTTTCTACCTAAAACAGTGTAATGTACTATATTTTAACGCATTAAACTGCAAGGCAGATCTGCAGTTATTTGTATCAAATCCCTAACACATTTTAAGATTGTGTATGTCATTCATTTAGTGAATGAATACATATTAGCTATACATTAAAAAACAATCATCCACTCACAGAATCAAGTGAAAGGGAGACCAATGTACCCAACATGAAAGTGAGAAAGAACCAGAGAACCCTGAGAATCCATGTTTGCCCAGGTAGAACTTGCATAGTCTTTACGAAAGGACGCCAGCCAAAATTGTAACCCAAATCCCTCTCAATGCAAGAGAGAATTGCACAAAAAGCACAAAAATGAATCTAGTGTCCAAATATCTGCTAATTTTCCTTCTATTGTGACATTTATCCAATTACCTGTGGAGCAGCTGAAACTTTTCAAAACTTAATGCACATTAACAAACCTTCTGAACTGTCTCTTCCAACTCTCATAATTGATTAGTAGCAGCTTTTACTAGGTTGTGCATTGTGCGTACATGCAGGGATTTCAAAGTCTTGCTCCTAAAGATCCGCATTAATGTTGCATGAGTGCGAACTGCATGAAATTTGCTCGCACCATTTGCTCACTCAACCCTATTAACTCCAGTGGTAATTGACAGCCCCATTCCCTATGAATCCACATCTCATCAAATCACTCTTAATACATGTTAACACACCATAAGGGGACTAATAGTCAGAGGCAGCATTATCCAAATCGCTCTCATGAATAATGTAGATACATGTACGGGTGCTTGGTTACCATTCTAAAAGGTCCTTTTTTATGGCATGCAGAAGCGTTTGCTCTGATTAATCTAAGATGCATTTGAATGAACTCTCAATGCAAATTCACAGTGAGAAAAGGAATAAGAGACCAGGTCATTTGAATACCACTGACACTAGATGATGGTGATACACTGTTATGCTTTTTAAATTGCATTTAATTAATTATTCCCTCAGGTTTTTTTCTTTCTGTACACACATTTAATGGACTTGAGCCACGTGATCAAGAAAGACAGAATATGGCTGCACATGAAATTACACTATAGGTATAGTTCAGACAGAGGCATCTGTTAATGTTTAGTTTATTGTGACTAAAACATTAGTCTTTACCTATCTGAATAGAAAAAAAAAATAGACATTTTAACAACTGCAAGCTGTAGTATATTTTGTCTGCTGTGTTTGTGTGTTATGGGGGTCTAATTGGCCTTTTCCTAGTCCTCAGGTTTGCCCTAATTAAGGCCTTAAGAGCCGAGGTCTGGGCATCTGGACACCTGCGTTTTGCTGTCACTGCCACCGCAGCGCAACAGAAAGACAATGATAGCCAATTATCCCTTTTTATTCAGCCAAAGGAGGCCAAAGCAGGTCATTATTAAGGCATATCGAAGGGGTGGTGGGTTTGGGGCGGAGGATGTTCTGTGAACAAGGGAATGCCAGACAATAAGGGTGAGGGGGCTTGGGGCTGTGCAGGTGTTAAAGATGTGTTGCAGTGTTTCTAGTTGTTCAAGTAAGTTAACACTTTGTTTCTGTGGTTCAGTTTATTCCTGGAAACATAATTCTGATGTTACAGGATGAAACAGACTCAGTTTCTGTGAAATGTTGTGCTAAATAATAAATACTATAACACAATTGTTGAATATTCTGGCTCTTAAACGTCATAATTGGTAAAACTCTAAAAGTAACCTTTATCTTTTATGCCACATCAATATTCAAATAAACCAAAGCTGTTGTATCCAGGTGCTTGTTGATATTCAAAATATCACAGAAATTGAAAATTTTGCATATCATATATAAAAGAAGTGTGTGCCATGACACTGAGCAATGACACTTATTGCTCTGTGGGTATCCCTTCTGGCCTGGGGATACCTTTAAGTCTTTCAGGAGGATCTGTAACGTCGTACGGAAACAGTGGATAGATTTGCCCAGGGCTGTTCTCCTAATTGACCTTTTATCTATAACAAGAGCTATCCTATGGATACAAATAAAAACAGTCTGAGATTATAACAACAATTACTTCTGAAGGAAAATATTATTTGGTAATCAATATGCTTGAATCAACTTAAAACTTTTCCAAAAACTTATAAACTGATTTGAAATCTTCTGGTTTCCTTCCAGAGCAACTCTAGCGTTAGTGTGCAGTGAGCACTCATGGCCCTGGAACTCGGAATGTGCACATCAAGGCACACTGGTCGCTCTCACCCAGACACAGGATGCGGCTTATCAACCCCTATCTGCATGTGTTTTGCTGGTAGACTGGATGCATGCACTCATTTAGTCTTTTCATATGTCTGAATCGAACTTCCCGTGTCAGCAAACCACAGCTTATGGCAACAGGTTGACTGAGCAGCACCTGTGCTAACGGTTTGATAGCACAGCGTACCTCAGACTTTCACACCTTCTACTGTTTCTTCTACTGTTTTTATTGTTGAACTTGTTCCCATATACATTAACCTGCATGTTTACCAGTAATAAACATGAATGTGCTCTAAAGGCCAATTTCCCTAACCTTTGACATCCTATTTTATGTTGAAATGAAAACAAATCTGTGAGATGAGGATGTTTCTAGACCCAGAAAACAATTGTAGATTGACATATTTTGTCTCAGATAGGGTATGGAAATTTAGTAACAGGACCATGCACTGCAGATGAAGCTTGAACTGGTGCATGCATGAGTTTCAGAATTGCCACCTGTGTGTGCTTGTGCTTTGACCAAAGCCACAGCAATATCCTCATTGTTGTAGCAACAGTTTTGAGAAAAAGCAACTACAAATTCAGTGAAAATCATCTTCCCTTCTCCTTCACTGTTATAAACATGTTCATCAGAGTCAGTACAACAGACTTTAGAGAAAAGTGAGAACATCCTCTTTCATTTATATGAAACCATATCCACCTTATTGGGCCGTAGATGAGATATGTGTGACCTAAGACAAACAGAAATGCTGATTACAGTACCACATTAAATTTAACCAAAACTATACCATAAGCGGGCATAGACAATGGCAATGGATGGATAAAATTTTTTTGCTGTCAGGATAAATGGACTGCAACTAAATCTGTTATGTACAAGGTATATTTTTCATTGACTGTGTTTTTCCATAGCATTCAACTTTTTGTGCTCAGTTTTTGTTCTTTAATGAAACTTTGCTTAAGTGTTACCCAGAGAAAAGAAAACGACAAAAAAAACTTAACTGGCTGCTGAGGAGATTTGAATAAAATCTTGATAAAGCCTCGCTAATCTTCTGTTCCAATCTGATTCTCAGTGGGATATATCCCTGATGTCTATACTTAGGTGACCCACGCACCTTCTTTTGTGCATGTTCAGTTCCACAGGATCAGCGGGAAATTGGAAAGAGATGTAGTGTGCTCGTGCCACCTCGAATTGGATTGCATGGTTTCTTAAATGAAAGCAAATAATTTCATGGCTAATGGGCTTAATTTCAGGAAATAATTCCACATTTCCACACTCCGCTATTTTGCATATGATTTCTGCCGAAGCCGTGCCACTTTTTGAAGGGATGCTGTTTTCCTTTCAGTGAATGTTGTGGAACTGGAGAGCAGAACGGCACTGTTTAGAAGATCACTTTTAACACATTCAAAATTGATCAAATGTGTCACAGTCTGCTTTGACGGTTCTGCTTTGAGCTTGCAGCAGTCGTGCTTGGAGCTGACAGGACCAGCACTGTTCTCTGTGCTTTTATTCACTGGGGACAGAACAGAAGAACAAAGTTATTACCCAAAAAACGATAAAAGAAGGAAGAAGAAAAAAAAACAGATATAAACAAGACGGAAAAATGTGATTGCCAACAAAGAAGTGATTAAGCTGCACAAAAAGTCTTCAGTTGTTAAATAAATAAAGAAAGTGTTGTAATTAAATAATGAATCAAGGAAACGGTCCATAAAGCGTTGATTGATGTCCAGGAAAGGGGGTCTCTCTAATGGAGGCTGGCTGACAGTGATTGCGAAGGCCCATTTACCAGCTGATGTTTTGTTATGATTGGACATGTCAGTCTTCCTCCTCTGATTAAAAAGAGAGAAGGGGGGAGTCCAAATGCGCCCCACGTCCTTTCCTTTATGTTTTTTTCAATCTGCTGGCATTAAGCGAGGGTGCATATTATTTTGTCAATCCAATGGAATGGGTGACATTCAGGGATTTGTAAGGATAGAAATTAGGCCTTTACATGCTACCTGCAACTTGGTCATGAAGTAGGTGTATTGATTGAGGCATACTGTATGTACCAATCAATTGTTGCTTCAAAATGGACAAATTAGTTTCCCTACCCTTGAGATGAGTGTATGCCCTTGGGTTTACTTCTAGGTTCTTAGTTTAGATTAAGTTAATTGAGATTTAATTTGTATACTTATCAGAGTTTTCCTCTGAACACCAGGTCCTAGTTTTACATAGCCTAAACTTTACCCGGAAGTACTCTGGGAGGTGGAATAGTAAGAGGAAAAGTCTCACAAACCTTGATTTCAAATTTCAACATGACTTTGTGATAGCAGCGGGTATTTTGTTTTCTTTGTTCATTGGATGATGAGTCTCATTAAGCATTTCTTTCTGGTACTCTATAGCCTCAATTAGAGAACATGTTGCTACAGAACAAAACACTGAAAACTACATTGTTGCTTATTTTTGCTTAACCCTGAACCTAATTAGCTAATTCTTCAGCATATAAAATAGCAAGTCCGACCCATTTCAAACTCCCATTAATTATTAGTAACTGCTAATGCTTTCTGAACATTGGGGAAAATTTATATTTGATACGCCATTGACATTTCAGTTTCTCCATTTACAAAGCACGGACACATCTGTAATTTTCCTTGCAGGTACACCTTAACTTTGAGAAACAGAATTTTAAAAAAACCTCTCAAAATTTAATGACTTTTAAAGTTAATTATTATTAATTAACTTTAAATTATTAATTATTGGATGGAAAATGTATATGACACAATAGAAATATAGGACTTAATAGTTGGTACAGATATTGTTTACAATCGCAGAGGTCAGACATGAGTGGTTAGAGAATATAATTTAAAGTATTTTGCGGTCAGCCTAATCTAAATACAGTACTCACTGTATAAAAATGCAATACACTTGCATATAAAGATGTGTCTGATTAGGCTTTTTCTACATACTGAACCAATCTTAAAATCTGCTACATTTTGTCCTAATGCTCCCATCTTTCAATTCTCTGCAAGCTTCTTTTAGTGAACATACCAGCTTGTTAATACTGAGCATTACTGGCATAAAGTGTCTTGTCTCTACTAACTACAGCCTTTTCAAACCTGCCATATGGAACAGAGAAGGGTCTCTCTTTGTTGTCTATCACCTCGGTGGCTCTCTGCTAGCTGGCCACACTCCCAGAAACTTAGTTACGGCTACTTTAAGTTTAGTCATTTTGACTTGTTGTTTGGCGTCTCTGGAGTTCAGCACATCAGATGGCACTGCAGCGATTGGAGCGAGTGTAGAGAGACCAGTCAGCAACAGATGGAGGTACCTGGAAGGTAACTTCAACTGGGCTTTACCTCAGGAATGCTCTTTGAAGGTTTCAGAGGACCAGAAGGCTTAGTTAAGTCAGAAAAGTAAATTATGTCTTTGAAAACTTTAAGTGTCCCAGAACTTTGGGGAAGATACTTATCATGATACAAAAGGTTTAATCAAAAATTATTTCAAAAGTAAAGCAGAGTTTTTTTAAAATGTGATTGATTGAAATATGTTGTCATCTTAGGTGATGATATTTCAGTAAGACTGTTGACTTTTTATGCATTTGTGGAAACCAGCAAGGAGTCTTCAGTTGAAAAAGGCTGACCATTATGCAAAGAAGGATCCTCCAGGAGCTCCTTAAATCTCCTGCAAGTGATAAGATAATTGCAGCCAGGTGTGTAATCTTGGCCACACCTTCCAGCAGAAATGTTCTCTTCCAGAAAGGAGTTTAACAAACACACAAACACACACATCGACCAGGATCCTGACAAAACCTAGATGACGATAATTTAACTGAATGAACAAAATGATGAGCAACCCTAAAATGATTAATGTATGCATCTTTAAAACATTTATAAACATTTATAAAGCAAAATAAGTGATGACTGACAAAGCAGGACAATTTAAAAGCATGAGGACAGAGATGTTGTGGGTTTGTTACGACAGCCTTCATTGTCTACTTCTTTTGGATAATATTTCCTTATTGTTGGACATCAAATACAGTACCCACAAATTCACATCAGCTGCGCTGTAATAAGGGATGAGGTCAAAAGAGTCCAGCGCCATTACAAATGGCTGTGGCACTAAACACGTCAAGAGCTGCAAAAGAGGAAAGAGCACATTAATTCAGGCCAGTCGATACTTGTTAGCAACGCCAGCTAATAAATAACCCAGAGTTTGGACCAGGGTTTGGCCATGTTTTTCAGCTGCCCGTGGCATCTTAATGTGCTGCTTTAATCAGGGCCAGCGGCTGTTAAAGGGCTTACTTTTGCACATTGCCTGCTACATTCCCCGTAACATTCCCCTCCATGTTCCGGGGATTTGCATGGATCCAGTAAGCCACCACCAGAGCCTCTTGTCTTTCCTTGTTATTCCAATTCTTATTGTTTGAAACAACCCTATCCACCCTCTGTTAACCCGCTCCCGCCTTGTGTCTCTTTTTTTTCATATCGTAAGTGACAAATGGCAGGAGTAGGGTCAGAGAAAATAAGAAAGGCTTTGGTAGGTAATGATGTTAGAACCCTGATTTTCCATCCATTTTCCTGTTAGAGGGAAAGACCCTCTTTGTGCTGGTCTAAGGCATGCAGGGGAACGAGCAACACTGACAGAAGCCGGATGTTAATACAGAGATTGTTCGATGATTATTGCAGGTTCACTGAGATTCAGATGGCAGATTTAAGTTGCCGTTCCGCACCGGTAGTCATGCCAACTGCACTGAGAAACTATTAAATGGCTCTGCATGGCAAAGTAGAGATACCCCCAAGAAGGAAGAAAAACGTCAGTCTATTGGCCCCACAAACCCAGGATAAGCCTCTCATCAGTTTGGGAGCAGCAGGCTGCTTATGGTACAAACTACTTTTGGCACTCTGACTCATTTTCATACATATTGTTTCCATAACTTTTTGGTCAGGATAAGCAGCACAGCTCCTGGAATAAGTCTCTCAGCAGCAGACTCTGAATTCCTATAAAAATGCACAATTATTTCAGTGAAACCTAAACTCATTCATGTGGGACATACAACAAAGAGAAAGTGTTTCTGGTAAAACTGAGTGAATCCAAATTTTTTATTATATAGAAAATTAACCAAATGCAAGATTCACTGTTAGAAATACAGGCATTTATGCTTTACGGAAAATATTAGGCCTGAAAACCCTTTTAATGTTGAAATTCTGAAAGAATCAACAAGGTTACCACCTTTTTATACTCTTTATATTGTCAACTCAATTATATTTTGTAATAGGGTTTTCTTCTCCTCACACAGAGTTTGAGAATTATTCAAAATAATGGGGCACTATTTTGCAATTCCACATTTGAAACTTGGTGACATGACGGAATTGGTTCTCAGTTCTAAATAGTAATGTTAAAATTTATATACATGTTACAAAATAATCACCAAGGCAAAGTGCAGTTAGTAAATAAACAAAATTGTTACACTTCTGAATAAATAGAACAAGAAGTGATTTTATTTTGAAACTTCTAGCCAGAATTACATTATATTGATAAACACCAAAACTCTGCCCATTAGAAACTGAACAGTATTTCTGCAGACATGAATGCCTCTGGCAATATAAGTTATTGTGGTAGTGTTTTCTGTTCAGCAGTATCTTTCAGGTGGATGTTCTCATCTCCAAAGTAAGACTGTACACCTGTCGGCTTCAAGGTGTCTATGTCTTGCTACTGTGCTTTTGCTCCAAAGGAATTTATCTGATAGTTGTACTCTGGAAAAAGTTTGCAGCTGGATGACAGTGTAGAGAATTCCATTTGCTTCTCTCATAGCATTTACAGCAAAAGTTATCTGTGCCGTTCCTGACCTAAATATAGGTGAGCATTTAACACAAACCTGTAAATCTGGGTTGGGGTCTTTTTCTCCAACAGCTCAGTACCAGTGTGGGGTTGGGTGATGATTTGGTGATGAAAATTAGTTATGCGTTCCTTTCAAACTTCCGACTAGACAGTAAAGCCCAGTATTTTAATCACCACACTCTGAAACAGCTCAGGATTACTCCATAAACAAGCTGAATTCAAACACAAAGTTTACCATTTTAAAACCTTTGAAACTGATATTTAAAGCAAGGGCTGATTTCTTCATTAAATCAATGAGTATATTTAGCAAAAACTTAGACCCTATTTTCTAGAAACTTTATGGTTTTGAAGCTGTTGTTACGTTTGTGTTTTGGTGGCTTGTTTGTGGTTTTGCTGTGCTGCATGACAAATATTCCAACCTGAGATCTATGGAACTGTAAAGACGGGGCTCGAAGGTGAACTGTTTTACAGTGTGCCCATGAGATTTCATAAAGACCCCTATAAGCCACGGATTTTGGCAGAAAATGACTTTAATAAAAAGTTTTCTGTTTTCTGTTGGTCTCATCTTAACTTATTTCATCTCTGCCCACTTTCTGTCTTTTTTTGCAAAACATTGAGTCAACAGTTGTGAGCAAAATAGTGGATAGGGCGGTGTCAGGCTTTTTGCTTTAAAAAAAATCACAGACCTCTGTTGTTACTGACAGGGTGAAGAGTTGGGATGAGGGATGATGTTCAGTACAGACCATCACTCTGTTCTTTTGTTATCCCTGATCAAGAGGCAACACATGTCAGACTTTTGAAACGGCTCCTTGAGCATGACCTTAGAGGCCAAGGTCCTGCACTGTGCTGCTAGAGCAGAGCCAGCTGCAACTGACTGATGCAGACAGAAAAAAAACAAACAAAAAACAAAACAGGCTAAACAATGAATGATGAGTTTAAGTTATGTCCTTTCTTGGTGAGCTTTAAAATGTAAAATGATAAAAACTTATGCTGTTATGTAGCTTTAGCTTTATATATGTATTGTGAAGATATCTTGGTAGGTTGTTAGGTATAAATAGGGTAGGCAAGAATAAGCTTGGCTTCAGCCTATTCCTTTTTTGGTGAATTATGGGTTTGTTTACTGTTGTTTTTTATTTTTTAATTTTTTTTTGTGGTTTCCTGTGTTTAATGTAAACAATTTACCAAAATAAAGTGAAAGTGAAATTTTCTTAATGCAGGCCTGTGTTTAAACGCAGACACTGCCCTATTAAAAAGATAACGTTTTAGAATCCAGCGTATGCTGCTGTAATTTTTTATTATTTTGAAGATTTACCAATGTGGCACACTTTCAAACTTCATATATGAGGACAGATTTCTGAAGTTACTCCTATTTGAGGAGTAACAACATGTTTTCAGGTAATGTTTTTATTCTGAGCTATTTCTTTCTTTAATTTTTGATGTTTTTAATATCTTCATTCACAACCTGTAAGTCACACTACTGAAAATTAGACAGTTGCTGCTGAAAGAAAAAGTCAAATCAAGACAGACATGACTATGTATGCTACATGGATGAAGCTGCCAGCACTCTCACCCTGGGAACAGCAACATCAATAGAGCAGAGGGGATATTATCCTACCCTAGGCAGAGGTTACTCAGGAATTAATGAACTTCCAGTTGGACTTCTTATCCCATCGTATTGACGGGATGAAGTCAGAAACCTCACCGGCCCCAGCTACAAGAACAGAGACAGAGAGTTTCCTGGAATGAAAAAGCGTTGCCTCTTATCTCTGAGACAGGTTGTAAGAAGGGCCGGTGAACAAGGCAGAGGGCACACACACATAATCACGCACACACACACACAAATCCCCAAGAGTGAGAGCGCTCTGTACGCCAGACCATGCTGAGTAAAACACTCGGCTCAGGTCAGATAAAACCAGTCGAAGATGAATTGCTCTAACTGTTGAATGGCTGCTGTGTGTTTGTGTGGAAAAAAAGGTTTGTAGTGACATATTTTTAACTCGAAATTCACAACAGTTTTCTTAAGTTACACTAAAGGAAGATTTTCATAGTTCAAAGTCAGTTAGCCTTTTGTTTTTTTGAGAGTTACTCTTTCACTCACCAAGTTAAATACAAATTCAACTCTTCTTTTGTTAAAACTTGCAAGTGACAGAGTTAAAGAACTACCAGAAGCCTGTTTAAGTTGAAATTGGGCCGATTTATGCTCTTTACTATTGATGTGTTTTAGAAAGCTTTAGAACAACACTTAATCCTGGATTCTCAGCACCTCTGCAGACTTGTTGTTTTTTTGGTAGCTCACCATGTAAAATGTTGACATTTCTTTAATGAATAAGTCTTTGACCCTTCCAAAACTACCTGAGCCCACCAACCTGATCTGCAGTCGGAAATTTGACTTTGGTGATTAACTGGGGTGGCTGACAAGAGAAAACACACCTGAGGAAGAAGTGCCTATACATACTTAAAATACTTGTCAATGTTGTTTTTCTACTCTGTATTATGAGTTTCAAGAGAGAAAAGTTAAATGCCTCGAAAAAGCCTACATAGACAAATAAATATCTTCACTAATAAATTGTCTTTTTTTTTTTTTATTTGCTTCTTAATACAGGAGATGATTATAATAGTCCTGTCCAGCCTATTTGAAAAAATGTTGTCACAGTAAGTGTTGAAAGTACTGGAAACGCTGCCTTTTTATTTTAGCACACTTGACACATTTACATAAAGAAACTTTAAACGGTGTTTTCACTGTAAATTATTGATAAGCAATGGAGCTTTGAACAGCTCTGGCTTTTTCTCCCATTACAATCCCCATAATGTGTCATTTTATTTACTGTTTTTAAGTCATGATACATTACTACCAAAACGTCACACTACATAATGTTTAAATGTTGTAAAAAGGACTGGAAACATTTTATTTTCAACACATTGCGTCATGATCTACTGCCTGTCATGTGAAAAGTTAACGTAGAGTAACAAATTTTGTCTACATTTTATTTTGTCTATGAAATATTTGATACAACATTTTTCCATGGTATTGCAAAATAAAGACTTTGCTTCTGACTTTTGAGAAGAGCTACATTTTATTTCTTTGGTTTTCAGTTAAAGAAAATGACAGAGGAGAGAAAGCCCAGTGCGTGTTATGTGATCCGTTGCCTGCTGCTGAGATATTATGACTTTTTGAATGAATAAATTAGCACACAGAAGACACCAAATCCATCCCTTTGTGATTAAAGAAACTCCATCAGATTCCTCACTTTCTTATTAGAAGGGAGTGCTGAACAGGAAATGGCATTTTTGGGGGGTTTGCCTTGCTTTCTCATGCACACACACACATGCACACACGCCTCCACGCACACACACAATCCCCCCGTCCATTTATTCCAACATATTTCTCCGGGGCGCTGTTGCTGTTCTGTCTGAGGCTGCACAAAGATTAGCCCTCTGCTGCGATTAAAAAAAGACCAAGTAAAAGAGAGAAAAGGGTAATCATACTTCCATTCTTGAATCATTTCTGAAAAGAGAATTCCCTCTAATTCTCCACATAATAATGGGTTTATAGCCTTTATTTGCAACTGGATGGGTTGGCCTTAATTACAGTCATTGGAGACCCTTCTTTGGGCTTTTGTAATCTTCGACATATCAGTGCTTGATGAGATTACTGTTTAATAGGTGGTAATATTTTCAGTTTGCAAAACGTGATTATCCTTTGTTCATCATTTTCAATACAAGACGGCCATTTCTGATTTCCACCAACGCTTAAATTGAGTGGTAATGAACTCGCATTTTAATATCCACATTTAAGTGACTGCAACAATACATGTTTTATGTTTCCGTGCATCAAATATCACATTACATATTTCAGACCGCCAATGAAGAGGTTTTAATGCAAGTGAAGAACAGATGGGGGCGCTGATCATGCGAATTATAAATATGAGACAGGGTATAGGAATGCTGAACAAGCCAGTTTAGGAAATTATTAATTCAAGTTTAGGGTCAAATAAAATAACTTTAATTAAAAAAGCAATAAATGTAATTTGGGAGCACTCACTAATAATCGTCAGCTTTGATCTTTGACAAAAGGTAAAGCCACAGAAACAAAAGCTTCGTTTTCTCAACATCTTTATTTTCTAATTTCATTTACCTTTTCCATTTTCTCTTGTTATGCAGCTTGTGTCTACAAAGCAGAATTATTCAAATCCCAGCGTCAGGGTACTGCTTTATCCACCTTCCAATGGTGGTACTCTCAATCCCTATGGGATCATGGCCATGGAACTGTATGTGTATGAATATATATGTGTGGCCTTGTATTTGATACATTGTAAGGACCATTTTCCTAACACATACTACGTTGTGTGGACTGACTGCTCCTCATGGGGCCCTAAGAACATAGTTTGTTTCAGAAACAGAAGAAGTGCTGTTTTTAGATTATGGGTTAGTTAAGGTTTAGTGTTAGACATGTACTGGTAATGGTTAAGTTTAGGGTTAGAGTCAGGGTTAGGCTAGAGAAATGAATGAAAAATGAATGGAAGTCAATGCAAAGTCCTTTTGAAGACAGAAAGACATACTATCAGTGTGCGTGTGCATGTGTGAGTATATCCTGCAAGTCCACCTTGAAGCTGTTCTCACTGTCTCATCCTCAGAGCTGAAGGGAGGTGGAGGAGAAAAAGCCTTCATCCTTCCTCCCTCTGAGGTTTTCTCCGTCTGCATAAAAAGCAGAAATGTTGCCACTCCTCCTGAGCCAAAACAGGTCACTTCACAAAAGACGTGAGAGCAAACATTGATCCTTGGCTAAGAAAATTCTTTTTTCATAAGACTAAGGACAATTTGATTTCAAATGTTTGAAAATATGAAATTCAGGATAATGTTTATACAAGTTAACTTAATAGGAAAGCTTTACAATCTGACCAATAAAACTTAAAGTTAATGATTGAGAAAGACCAGAAGGAAACTGATATAATTTAGGCCAAAGACAGATAGGAAAAACAAAAAGTCTTAATGTGTAAAAGAACTGAAATTCACTGAAAAAGCATCCAAAGTCCAAGTCAATAGACAATCTTTAAAGGGCACCAGAAAGCCCAGATAACCATTATTAAAGGCCTAACCATTATTAAAGGCCTTTGCTGGGTTACTTCATGCTCCATACAGGCAGAGACCACTTTGGCATTTGTGGCATTTTCTCTGTCATCTCATTGTTGTGATTCATTAATGATTCTAATCAATAATGAATGGCAAATTCACAGCTGGCATTTGCACATTTTGTCATTGTTATTTACGGCATTTTAAACATATTCCTGGAAAATGTTGATGTGACCAACCAAGAACGATTGATACATCTACTTCTTAGGTTTTCAAAAGCAATCCGTTGTACAACTTTGCTCAAAGTGACAATTGGTATACGAGTTGACACAGAGAGAAGTAATGTGCTGCCCATGCCCATACAGTTAATCACTTTTGGTTCCAACAGATGAGTTTAAGAGGGAGCAGGTAGATCGATCAGGACTGCACCACAAACCATGAGCCAAGGCATGTGATGGCATTACCTATATCTAAGTGCAGTTTATATAATTTCCATACAGTGCAGTCAGGTAGAGTGATAAAGTGCAATGTGCACCATGAGTTGGTTCTCTAAATAATTTATGAAGTTCAAGAGTATCAGAGTAAACAAATGAGTAATTTTATACTTAATTGAATCTTAAAATCAAAGGTAAAAGTTGATCAGATTTGATCCGATTCTCTTGCCAGAGGACCAATAGAGTCTAGCAGTTGTCTTTGTCCTTTTTCATTCAGAGCAGCCGCTTGTTCTCTCTCTTTTATATTCAGCAGCAGCTCTCTGAAAGCTGTCAGCTGGCTGTGGTTTGGATGGGACGTTTCCAGTTTGGCCGCAATCTCCTCTCTCTGTGGTCAGCATTTACGATGAAAACAGAATGTATGAATCAAAGAAACAAATGGATTTTAATTAATTGTCCACACAAAGGCCAAAGCCCCCCACTGTGGTTAGTTTTTTTCTTTTTTCATTTCTCTTACTGTCTGTGTTGGGCACCACTTCAGGGAGGCGCTGAGTGCTCCACAGCCGGCCGGCCAGCCAAGGCCGCGCAGAGTCCCACGGCGTGCCAATCCCACAATCCACTCGGCTCAATTAGGTTTGTCTTCGTCTCTCCACCTCTCTCGCCCATACAGCAGTGGTGAGGGACTCAAAGCTGCCACTCATTAAGATAAACTGTGCCAAGCTCGGAACTGCTCACTGCCAAAGCTTTAGAGGCTGTGTATGATGGGAAATCAGAGTGTGAGCCCATTGCAGTGGTTTCCAGAGGTTTCCAAGGAGGGGTCCGGTATGGTCTGGTATGTTCAGCAATTTTCCAATCTATTCTGCTACAGAGTGTAGAAGGTTTTCAGCATGTTTATAGATTATTCTTCGAAGAGCTTGTTTATAGTTCATGCCTTTTTAGAAAAACGTGACTTCTAATTGTCAATGCAGGGATTGGGTTCAGATTTAAAACAAACTTTACTGCAGCTGCAAGTTAGCAGAATAGTCGTAGTCTATCCTGGGTCAAATCTGAACTTTAAAATGAAAATATAGAAAAGAAATAAAACTAGATATTAAGAAATGTGGATTGTGTTTGCTGACATTAGCTACGTGGACCTGTGTTGCTGCAAATTGTTTTGCATTGAAATGGCATTTTAGGCTTGAATAGCTTCAGTGATCTTTCTGCACAAGTTGCACAGAATAGTCTTTCCCAGCATCCCATTATATTGTTTTTGCAGCATAAATTAACCTACTTGGCAAAGAGGAGCAGTGTTATCGTCCATCACTATTTGAGGAGGTCACTTCCAGCAGTCCCTTGAATTTATTTACTACCCACAGTTCATGACCATTGGTCAGGGTTAGAACATTGATCAAAATAAAATCTAAGGCTAATAAGCGCAAACTTCTCTTTACCAGGACATCTACAGGCTCTTAGAGTGTCCACTTGGCTGTTTCTCTCCAAGCTAAAACCATAGAAAGAGCTACAGTCACCTTCACTTTTTCTTTCAGACCAGTGCTTCTGTTGTTGTGTTAGCTCTGTCTTTTCAAACTCTTTCTTGGGGGTAGCAGATGGCCGCTCAAACTGACCCCAGAGGTTGCTTCCTGTTAAAGTTGTTCCTTTCCATTGTTGCCACATTCATGCTCAGTATAAGGGAGTGCTACAAAGTAATTGACAATACAAATGGCAGAGCTTCCTCTTTATAGATACCTTCTTTAACCATTGGTGTGGTAAAGTGACTTGACTGCATGGTATTATAACTGGAATGTATTTCACTGAATAAAATGTGTCTTTATCATTGGATTGAAGCAATTATTTCTGCATATAACAGTGTCTTGAGATAATGTTTGCTGTGAATTGGCACTATGTCAATAAACTAAGTCAAATTGAACTGACTGACCGATACAGAGTCCCACCTATCCAGTTATAAATTTCTCACTTTACAAAATCCCTCGTTAAAAAAAAGCCTGAGGTTAGTTAACTTCCTCCATTCATTCACAACTCAGAAGTATTTTTTAATCTGTCCAATCCCATTCCAGTGGATTAGCACCTTTCTTTTCTTTTTTTAAATCCTATTGGTGCTTAGATATATTCAAACAGTTCTAGTTTAGTCAAATTTGGATGGAAGTCTAAGTTATGACTCAGGTTTTCAGTTTTAGAAAAAAAAAGGGAAGGTTTAACTACATAACATTAAATTGAACAAAACACATCAAGTGGCTGTAACCCAATACTACATTTAGCACTTCAGTGAGCTCCATATTGATGGGCCTTATGTTTGAACACGTCCAACAATAAACATTAAATAAATCCAGTTTAAGCTCATTAAAACATCATTCCTCTTTGCTTAGATTTATCCCAAAGAGGGTTTGTTTACTTGCTATATGAAGTGTACTCATGGTTGGTATACAACCCAGATCACAGGTTTATGTGGATGCTTAACATAGCTGTGTGTCTGTGTGTGGGTGGTGTCGTGTGGCGAGCTGTAAGTGTGTCAGTGGGGTGCACGGCAGATAAAACAGTCCAACTCCATCATTACACACCAGATTCCCTTTTTCACAAGACGCCGAGCCTCCATGAATATTTCATTCTGTGATATCTGGGCCAATTAGGTGCTCATAGACGCCCACACCTTACACTCATCTGCCATATTTAGGACACACACAGGCACCCTAACACCTTTCTATATTTGCTACCCCAACATCTTTCTCTGTTCTTTTATCCAAGCTGGAACCTTTTAAGGGTCTTATGCTGAGAAAAGACACACATGATTATAACCGAATTCACCATGTCGGATGGAAGTGTTTCTGAGCTGCAGGTCAACAGCAGTGAAGAAGGGAAATTAGGCAAAGAATTACACAGAAGCAGAAATAATATTTTTGCTTTTATGACAAAGATGAGAGCAAGTTTGGAAGCTTTCATTTAATATTCTGCTTTATAAGTTCTCTGAAGATAAAGATGATGCTAGCTTAAAACATATTTTCCTCTATTTTACTCCCAACTGGTGCACATCAGTCGTATACATCAGCTGAAATGCAACTTAAATGAGCGTCTCTTTGTAAAGTGAAAACACAAACAAAACACATGAAATAAAAACAAAGCAATACAAAATCAGAAAAAAAGATCTTAAATTACACTTGCACATATACCGCAGATGTTTACCATTGTTGCTTTGACCATAAAAGGATTGTTATAGCAAAAAGGTGTGTTGGTTTGAATGAAATGTTTGTCTGCTTCGGGGTAGCCCTCTGATATCGATCTTACTTTTCAACACAAGCTTCAGAAAATAACACCACTTACACTAAACGAAAATGCAGAAACGGAATATTGGATTGGGAGGGGATTGCACAAGAAGCGTTCTCTGAAAAGACTAGACTATATGTGATGTTTGACGGTAGATAAAACTTACACTTTCCTAAAGACCTTGCCACAAATGGCCTTCAGGGAATGGCTGGTTGGTGTATACCACCCTTTCTGTTAGCTGCTGTACACAAGTTGATCATTTACTCCCACACTAGAGTTTTGAGTGAACCCTAATGCTGTTTATTAATACTTTTTTTTAGTCAAATCTTCGCTGTATTTTTTTTCATTGAACCATTCTGTATCTGGAAAAATTTGTACCATGAAGTATTAATAGAAGTAATGGCATAATTATTCATCACAAAGACTTAGCAAAGCAGAGGAGAGGGAGGTGGTAACTGTCTTGGGGAAATTTAGGGATCTTTTAATTAAACACAAAATCTTTTTAAAGCAACTATAAACACTGCTAATTTATTTCTTACAAAGCAGTATTGTGATATTTAAAAAGAAAAACAGTTTTTACAGTCTGAATTGAACGCAGACCTATTTGTGAATGAATTATCAGCAGCTGAAATAGAAGTAGGGTCACGTGTGTTTGTTTGACAGCATGAAGGAATTAGTATCCTGGTAGATTCTTTAATGAGCAAGTAGAAAAATCTGAATTCTGTTTATTTTATAACAGCTTGGAGGCAGCTCTTTTGATTCCTGATCATGTTGCTGTTTCACATGAAAATGATAAAATCATTGGTTTATATTTGCAGTGCATCTGATTAAGTCGGACCTTGACCTTTCTAAACATGGATCCTTCATGTTTGGGACTGATGTTTAAGCCCAAAATCAGTGCCATATGTTTTTTTTTTTATCTCGTTCCTTGTGTTGTACCATCTTGGTTAAATATCCACATGAATTTCAGAACCTATCCTTGGGAGATTATTGTTCAATGTTTTTCACAGTTTCAAACAGGTAGTAATCACAATTTGTTTGCAATGCCAAAAAAACAGTCTGCTCGGCATGCAGATTTCCCAGCAGGCCTCCAACACTCTTTCTAACCAAAATTACACCTTTATCCATCCTCTTCCACCTGCATCCCACTTCACCACTTTTATGTGCTTTCTTCGTATCCCCAAATCTCTTTTTATTGAGCTTTTATCAAGGCTTTTATCATGTTTCACGGAAAAGGGACTGGGAGTATTTCCCCTCCTTTTTTGCAATGTTGCCCATTTACAGTGGAGAATTGGCGCAATTTCCGATCTCTCCAGTATTCTTTCTTGACAGTCACATTAGCATGTCATTACTGGGGCTTTCTCTGCCCTCCCAGTGGATCTGAAGCTCCAAGGACCATCCACTACTCAAGAGCGACAAAGGGCACCAGCTGCACCCACTTCTCATCCACCTCTTTTCTCTGTTCATCGCTGTCTTTTTTTCCACCATTCCATGGTTGGCCTGACTTAAAGACATCCAGACATTCTCTGTAGGTTTGGACTTGGCCAACAGCCGAGACTCTGGCAATGTGGCATCTGACAGAGAAATTGTTGTTTTTCAGTTTACATCCAAGCGTTTCTGCTTCTTGTTTTTAGTGTGAAATGATATGCCAACAATATATGTAATTAGGCTCATTCAGCTGAGAAGTATTTAACCGCTGATAATGTTGTAATTGGCATGGCTTGGAATGGGAAAGGCAGACCTCCCTGACTCTGTGATCATTCAGCTTGCTTTTCCAGAACAGGTTTGGGACCATTAAATGGACTCAGCCAGAACAGATAGACATGTTTGGGGATGTGTGAGCCAACTCCTAATGAATGGAATATAGTGGAGCTCCCAGAAGGCCCATGTGACTGTAGCATCCTTCATTTGGGACTACTGGAACCATCTAACAGCCAATGAAACATTGGCCCTATCCCCACCTCCCCCCATTATTTGCAGTGCTGTAAAAGTGGTTCATGACATCCTTTCAAAAGCCCTCTAAAAACCTATCAGACCTTGGCAAATCAAGTTCCAGCGTGACTTTTCCGCAAAACCTTTGAAATCCAATCAAAGTAGCCCTCAAAGTCCAACATAGTCAAATCATCAACATAGAAAAAAATCCTCAAGAGGGCCTATTGCAATGATTTCTAGAAGATCCTCAATCCCTCCTGGCAATTCTAAATGACCATAAGCTCCTTTCTCCTCTGAAGCTTCACTGTGACTCTCTGAGTATGTTTTTTTTTTTTTTTTTTAATTTGTACTGAACACTGTTGAAATAGTTTGGTTATAGCACGTACCCGAAATACTGTTCATTTTTACCAGAAAATTTAAAACTTGTGGTATTAAAGGGGACCTATTATGCAAATTTTATTTTTTGGATGTTTTTGTTTTCATTTGGGTCTTCTGCAGTTATTGCAGTTTTCTCGCAATAAGTTCTTTTTTTGGTGTGTGGAAAATTAGCCATTTCAAAAATCTTCCAAGTGTAATGTTACATTTGGCCTCACATAGCAACTCCACACAGCAATACTGAAGTGGAGCTCTGACCACTTGTGTTTTCCAGCAGACAAGTTTTCCAATAGCTGCTGGAAAACACAAGTGTTTTGTGTTGACTTCCCATTAGAATCTGCTTCTTCAAGCCTTGATGGTTTTGTAGAAGGCTTCACTTCTTCTGGATCTGACTCATGATCACAAATGTATGGTTGGACAAATGCAAATCTGTTTGCATCCATTTTTTTGTGTAAAAGGGGAATGCAAAAAGAAAAGCTGAAAAAAAAGCCAGAATTGAGAATGTAAAATCTAATTATCTGAAAATTATTTTGTTCAGTATGGTTAATAAATATGTTTTGCATAGCCCACAAACTTTTTCTAACTAAGGATAAAAGATGCCCTTTAAATAGGTCCATGTGCCTTTACATCTTCTCAAGCCAATATTAGATAATTCTAGTCATCTAAACATATGAGAAAAGTAGTTTGTATATTAAAGTGACATGTGGTAACCACTGCTAACAATACTTTTAGTTTTACGTTACTGCATTTCACATTCAAAAACATAGTAAAAACAATGCCAAAATCTAAGTATTACAAATAAAGTTCAATATGAGCAAATATCACTTCTTACCATTTTAAGTTGAATATTTCATGCAACTCTGTCCATGTCCAACCAAGTGTTGAAACTTAACAATCTGTAATGAATAAAGTTTTTGCGGCCCATAGATTTTAAAAAATCGAAACGATTCCGTACATAAGACTTCATAATGCGCTCCAGGAAGTCTTAATAAAAACACACTTGTCTCTGAAAACACACTTGTCTCTGAAAATCCATGTCTATTGTTCTCTGGAAAGAGATAGAAAATAATCAAAGAAACTACTTATCAAAAGTGTCTGAATAAAAAGGGAGATGAGGAAAAAGACAGCTTGACTCTGCTGCACTGTTGGACAACCTGATCATCATTCGAGCCACTCATAATTCCCCTTGTACTAAGTCCCATTGTTGAAACCTTTCAGTCCAACGATGGACCGGATTAAAGCTCAGAGAGAAAATCCATCTCTTCTTAACCAGTCTGACCAGTCACATCTTCATGTGTTGGGTATGTCACATAGCAAATCCTGGGTCGGGGGACCTTATAATCGACTTTTTAATCCTTAATCCCTAATGTGTCCAATTTCATAACCTGGCTGCCCTGCCATGTTACAGGAGGCTGATGAGATCAGTGTTAAAGTTAGACATTGAAGAATTCACTTTCTTTTGAGCACTTTGTCTCAATATTGTCTGCCATGTGCAATTCTCCTGTTTCTCTTACCAGCTCTACTGGCTCCCGCATTACCTGAATAAATGAAATTACTTCCAATTTAACAAATATTTGAGATTCATATTTCTTTAGTGCTAAACTCAGTAGCTCAAGTCACATCAACCAAAAATAGATTTTGTTTCAATGTATTTTTTAGCGATGAGTTTTTGGGAGGAAAATGTAACCTGCATACTCATTGCAGAGTATTTGAGCCTAATGTATGATAATTTTCTGACCCAAACCAGATGGCTGACGTCTTACTGTAAAGTAGTATAGTTACTGCATTTCTTTTCAAAGAGAGAATTAAGAAAGCATTGTGGATGCTGTATGTCGTATATATTTTGTTGAGTTTCTATGGTAAAAACACAATACCATGTGAAATAAGACAGCAGATTACAAGAAAAGTTTTTTTATTATTTGCATGCAATTGAGGAACTCTTAAAAACTGTAGTCTGTTTACTTATGACTAAATCCTAGTGTTAGTTTGCTACAAGTAATATTTTATATTTACTGCTTCTTTATACCATCTGAGACAACATTTTTTCAAATATTTAAAATAATGTGGGATTTGCCAAGAAAAGAGCAAATAAATCATGAGGACAAAAAGAAAACCATACAACTTTCCTAAATTTTGGTGTAGTGGTCAATAAAAACTGCCTTTTTATTGAGTGAGTTTGCCAGGGTCTGCTTTTATAAAAGTCACTGTAAAATCACTTTTGTTTAAAATCATTGTAAACAGGAAATTAGCTTTAAATAAAAGTGAAAAGCTTTGCCTAATATTTATTTATTTATTTTTTAATTTTCAAAATCTTATTGTAAAAAATTGCACTATTCTTCAATTTGGGCCGTTAAGCATTCCAGAGATTAAAAATTGTGCTCAGGCCACACTCTATAATTTTGTATTTAAAAGAACTAGATTCTGTCATTTAGATTAACAAGAGACAATTACTAAATAAAAGTGTATATAGTAAAAAATTTTAAAGTCCAACTTCTGAAACAGCAAAGTAGACAACAAAATCCAACCACAGTGGGGAGGCAGGTAGAAACAAGACAACGTGACAAAGGTATTTACAAAAAAAGACCAAACCAAGGCAGAATATACACAGGGGACAATATATATATGTATATATATATATATATATATATATATATATATATATGTGTGTGTGCGTGTGTGTGTGTATATATGTGTGTAGGCGTGTACACATAAGTCCTTCACAACATGACACTCATTGCAGCTACTTGAAAAAAGCACAATTACGATATATATCTGACGACAATGTGAAAGGCTTTGAACATAAATGCTCCGGTAAAACAAGAGTTTTCATTTTTATTTTAGCTCCTCCTTCACCACATCTCAGTGGAGCAACAGCCTCATTACTGCGTACGGGGAATTGATTTGTTTGTCTTTCACCTGCTAACACCCTATCATTTCTTATTAACAAGACAATAAAGATATGTTAACTTTTAGACTTCTCCACACTCCCTGAAAATATTTATTCACTTTTATCCATGACCTTGGTAAAGGATGACTGAAAGTCACAGTTCAGCTCACCTGCAGAAGGCAATTCTGCAGCAAGGCCCTTGATTGGAGCCTGCTGATGTATACCTAGCTAAATGTAAAGTGGACCCTATAATTACTGGTTGGAGACTCCACAGTGCTGTTGATTTATGATGGGATGGATATCAGTTATCCGATGAAAGCAGCGGACATTAACTTGTTTATCTCGCTGCTGGTGACGACAGAAAGAGGAAAAGTTTCAAGCTTCGCTGCTCATTGTGGGCCAGTGAGATAGAGGCAGAGACATGGCAAAACAAAAGGCAGCCAGAGAAATTTGCATGGTGCTCAATTATACATTAGCGAACATCACTTGGCAATCTGTTCATATCAATTTAATTGGATTTTAATACTGCCTGTGATCTTGTTTCCTAATTAACAGCAGCGGCTGGCAATAAAGCAGAAGCATGCACCCAGCAACACCTTTGATCCAGGCCATATGGACTTGCTCGGAGCTCATTGGTAGGGGGAGAGAAAAATATCAGTCACCTAAATATGGGCCTATGACAAGCCAGTGGATGTGTGTGTGTGTGTGATGTTGGCCCTTGTTTTTGTTGGGTCTTCTGTGTGTCCATGCATGTGTGAATGCATGTTTTTCTCACATCATGTTTGCGTCTTCTGGTTCCTGTCTGTCTGTGTGTGTGTATGCGTGCACGCACACAAGTGTATCCGTTTGTCGGACATGCCTGTTTGTGTGCGTGGAAGCGTGTGCGCCTTCCAGGGGGTGGAGGGATCAGCACAGCCCCCAGATGGCGGATATCACTCCTGCCTTGCGCCTTCATTGATTAATTTCTTCCCTGATTGGTTGTGATTACTGATAAATAAAACATGATCTGGGGATCAGATGCAAATCAGCTCGGGATGGGGTGGGAGAGAGGAGCTGTTGATTGCTTTCTGAAATCTGTGTATTTCTTGCCCTGCTGCCCTCGACTCTGGAGTCGAGGGCAAAAAAAGGGCATATCTTGTTTTTTTATTGTTGGAAGATATGCTAACTCAGCCTCTTTGATCAAGTTCATCACATCTGACTCCTGACTGTCATAGTTATCTTTCTTATCTATGAAGTTCATTCAAAAAATATTTTAGTTGGCAACCCTAATAGTCTGCTTCTCCCTTACAGAGCACAGATCAATGAGGAACTTTAATATAGTTAATGTTGTTGGATATTTTTGACTTCCCTGCTAAAATTGTTTGTCAGTTCAGTTTTTGGGACCACATTTAAGTCAGGCAAACAGTTTGAAGATAATTCAACGTGTTTCCACCAACAGCAGTGAGGAAAGTTAAACCAGAGACTTACAGAAACAACAAAACACATCAGAATGGAAGATATTAATGAGAGCAGACTTAAAAACCAACAAATGAGTTAGCAAGAAAAGTCATAGACAACTTAAAATTATTACCACAAAAATCATTTAGTGTTTTCCTTAAATTGCATTTTACTGTTTCAACTGGTTCTAGGGGTAGTGTAGTTCCCTCTTTTTAAGATTTTTTTTTTTTTTTTTTTGGGTCATGTGAAGGTTTTAACCTTTTAAAGAGCATTTTGCTTAGAAACCACAGCTTTTTTGATGGGATAAAACAGGTAGAGTTCCTTCAGGTGATAAAAGTACATATTTCTGATTTTCGGTTTATGGAAATATTACAAAAGCATTTTTGAGACTAGAAAAAATGATTTCAGCTCTCATTTGTGAAAATATTGTACTTATTTCAACACAGCAAAAGTTTTGATTATGTAGTGACATACTGGCCACTTTTCTCACTCAGCACTCTACTCTATATTCTCCACTTATCCATTATTTCACAAAGAAGTGCTTCTTGACCCAGGGCAATTAACTTTGTTTTGTGCTACTTTTTTGTCTTTTGCTAGTTGAGACATTGATACTATTATTTGCTGCCATTGTCTTTGAAGCAGGGGTCATGGTAACCAACTGTTTATGGTCTTTGATTGTTCTTAAACAGTGACGAAAAAACGGAAGTCCATCTTTAATTTTGACAGATTAAAATTCGCACACCTGACTTGGTAGAGACGCACATATATTTTCTACTTTAAGCACAGAGTTTGTCATACTACATCAAGCAAAAAAAAAGAAAAAAAGCTGAAGTCCTCATGAGAGCGTCGTCTCTGACCTGGCTCACTGACAGAGTGTTAAAGAGCTGGTGCTGACTAAATGTATGTTGCGTAATTTTCCTTCCACTGAACCGAGGGCATGCAGGATCAGGAAAGTGTTGTTGACTTCTTATCACTTTGCTTAGAGAAATGTTCCCTAATTTCAAAACTTTGGCCAAAGTGATGCTTGTAACTCCAGTCTGGCAGCAAAGCATAAATTTGACCTCCAGATCAACATCAAAACAGCCATGAGAAGTCGTCCTTTCAAGAAAAAAGTCCACAACCTTGCTACAATTGCCTACCTTTTGGATAAAGCTATCAAGTAAGCTATTGTTTCCGTACACTAATAGTACCAGGAGTACTTTATATGGAAAATATCCATTTTTAACTACTGCTGAATTTTACTGTTTGTATTATATTTGAATTGAACTTAACTGTATTTAAAAAACAATTTTTGATTTTGTTGTATTACATGTAACATGAACTGGACTTAATGGAGTGAATTAAGACTACATTAGTTTCTACATATAAATGAATTGGCTGTTGTGAATTAGTGCAATAAAAAATAAACTGCAGTGACATTAACTGAATTCAGTTTGAGTGTAGCTACAGTAATGCATGAGCTTGTACAGTTTATGAAGATATGTATTGCTGTCCAATTTTTACCTTATTCAAATTATTTGTTACCTATTAATTTGATTATATGGTTTACTAATTTATATTAAACTAAAATTTTTGAAGAAAGTTAATCAGTTTTGTTTTATAAAAACAAGATTCAATCATACAATACCAGAAAGCTTAGTAATGGGAGATTTTTGTACTCAAAGATTTAGTCATTTTTACTTTGTTGTTTTTTTTTCTCACACTAGAGATTTCAGTAGAAAGTATTTTAATTAGTTAGTTACAGTTACAGCTGTTTTTTATTATTATTTTACTGTGAATTTTTTTAATGTGAAATGCAGATAGTAAAATTAAGTTTCCAGGTAGAGTTATCACAATGTCCTCCAGAAAGAGGGCAGGTCCACAGTCTGACACAAAGACTGCATTCAGCCAACACCAAAAGATTTAGCAGCCTTCAGTAAGCTTCATCCTCATGCGGAAATCTGGTTGTTTCTGTGAAGAATGCTAATTTATAATTAGACAGATTTTCTAAATCTAGTAAAGGGACAAAAAGAGAGAGGGGTGTGTGTGGGGAGATTATTGACTTATTTACCAAAATAAACAATGCAGGTCTGTGGTTAAATCATCTTGGGCTAAAATCAGCTTGTGGAAATTAGATGAATAGCATCAGTTCGACAGCAAACGGTTGGGGAGTTTATCCACACACTACGCTGCTCTAAAGGAAAAAAACAGGCAAAGCAAAATTTGCACTAAAAGATGTTGAGCTTGATCAAATTCTAGAGATATTGTGTCAAATAAAAGGTACATGACAAATTTCTCTCTTGCCCAATCCAGATGGTTTGCTGCAATAATTTCTATTCTGTTTGATTTATCTGCAGCGAACGCTCAATTTCCCTATGCAAAGTTTACAGGTTCAACTTGACATTATTACCCCAGTTTTGAGGAGGCCTCTTTATTCAAAGTCAATTAAATGGCAAAGGAATGCTGCACGGATTTATAAAAGGAGAACTGCGTTTGAGAGGGGCGAAGGGGAGGATTTCTGAAGCAAACAAAGCCTTTTACAAGAGGTGAGAATTTCAAAAGATAATGCATAAATCTACATCTAAATCTGAAATCACTCCCTCAAAATGCCAAATCTCTGAACATCCATCCATCAGTTCTCATCCAGAGACACAAGGGCATTTTACATTATAAACAGGATCATTTTAGAGGATCTTTAAACGTGGATTTGAATTCAAATGCACAGGTGAAGATCAAGTAGCTCCTGGTTTCTGGATAAAACTCTGGTTTGACCTAAAGAACAATTTAAAGGTAAAGGTTATAAACATATATCTGAAGTAAATAGTATTAGTTAATAAAAAGTCCTAATTTTTCTTATTTTTATGAGAAATATGCCAGTGAACAAGACACTTGTATGTTTTTTTTCTTTATTCCTGTTGATTAAAATATCTGAAAAAAAAAGAATCAAAGATTTAAAGACTTTATACTGGCAAATTCTGACTATATATGCAAAAGACAAAAAAATAAATAAAGCAAGATGAAGCATTGACAAATATTCTTTAAAAATGTAAAGAACAACACATTATTGGTGAGGACTGTGCAAGTATGTGTGCATGAGACTCATTGGATTAAAGGGCTATTGTGCGGAGGTAGAAGCCCCGGGGCTTTCATTTGGGGACAACTTAGGGTCTTTTCTTTGCAAATTAAATTATTTTCCTCAACTGGTATGTGAGATTTTCATAAGCACACAGTTTCCTCTCTATCAACCATGAGCAGCTCCATCTTTCTGTTTGCTGTGTAGAAGCAGTGTAATCACATGTATAGCTATAACTCTGCCTTTTGGAATCTCTCCATAAAAGCGTGCATCTTCCAAGAGGAAATGGGAAATTTCTCTGCTTTTTATCGACATGTAGATTAGAATATACTGAACGTCTCAGCCCACAGACAGATGCAGCTTTTTTTCAGGATCCCATGTAACTAAGGCTCCATGTATGTAAATAAAAATAAAAAATGCCGCCAGTGGTGCAGTTCCAATTTAGCAAAGCTTCATTACTTTTAAAAAGCTGGAGATTTTTACACAGTACTGACCACAAATAAAGTTGGTGACATGTGTGCTTTCAAACAAATATTGTTTTCTAACCAAAACTATCAAGATTTGATGCCAAAACCAATCAAACGTCAACAGAAAACAAAGTGGTAGCTCCCTTATCAAACAAAAATAGGATTTGCATTACACAACTGTTCCAGAAACACTCCCAACCCTAACTGCTGTGGAGAAATCTTGAGTTTTAGCTGTTCAGTTATCTCTGCGTCCAGATTCAGAAACATTCCTTTTGTAAATGAATGTGACCTTTTACAGTAAAGGTCACATTCCGATATTGATAAAATAGTCACTAAAAAATAGTCACTAAAATTGTCACTATTATGTTATCACCTTTCTTTACTTTTATTTGAATATTAGTGTGAAGTATGACAGACTCATGGATGGCAAATGCCGGCACCGAAGATGACCTTCAGCGCTTCTGAATTAATCTCATTGCAACTGCTCTGAGTTGAATGAGCTCCAGGCAACAGATTGCTTAGTAGAAACTCGATTTGATAAGTAAGACAACACTCTGGGTAGGTGGACCCAAATTCAAAGTTTCTTTATCACCATCCATCCATTCGTCCCTTCTTATCCGTGCATGGTTGCAGGGGAGTTGGTGCATGTCTGCAAAGGTCATTGGTAAGAAGTGGACTTGGACAAGTCGCCTGCCCATCACTGGAAAACATAAAGATGTAGAACAAACAATTATGGATGTAAACAGAAAACGAAGGCATATGGACAATTATTTGAAGAAATTCTTTAAAAGAAAATATATAAGCCCTTTATATAATTAGATGCATTGTAGGAAACATAAAAAAATAAAAAGTATATCAAGCAAAACTTTAGTCTCTTTTATTATTCGGTATATGTGGTACTTTGTGCAGTCGTCAACACTCAACCTGGCTTTGGTGCTGTTTAGCTTGCAGGTTATTCCACAGTCTTTGGTTATTGCACTGAGGCATTGTTCTGATGTACAGCAGATGGAGGAAAAATGGCTCTGCTAATGTTGTCAGTAAACAAGGCGGTAAATCAGCCAGGCAGCCGTCGCAGCAGGATTGAGTCTGAGAGCAGAGGCGTGTGGACTTGGAGACTTGACGTGAGCGCGGTACTTTGAGCAGCGGCGCTGATAAGGACGGCCGAGTGTGCAGCTGGTTTACTCTGCTGACAGAGTGAGTGCGAGGCAGACAGGAGGCTGCAGATAGAAGCTTATTCTGGCTGCTTTGGGGCTCCTGGACGGGTCTGTACATTTGTGTGTATTTGCTGGCTTTTGGGAGTGAATATCGGCCTCTTCTTTTTTGACAGGGCCTGTCCATTGACGAGGGATCCTTTTCTCATTAAGCCCCCTCTCCCTAATCCTCTGCCTCGTTTGAAACCTGGTCCACACCTCTTCTCCGTCAGTGAAGAAAAAAAGAAAAGCTATTTGTTAGAAGATGCTCTGGCTCTTTCTGCCTTTGCTCTCCTGCTCTCCGTCTCTTCTATCCACCTTTCGGCCCCCTCCTTCCCTCCTTTCTCTTTATCAATGAATATACCACTCCTGACACTAAAGACTTAACATCAAATGAGCTTGGAAATCCATTTTCACACTTTTGGCTGCCCATTCCAAAGCTTTGTTTTTTTTTTTTTTTTTTTCTATTTCATAGGAGGCGAACGGAGTGTGGCTCACAGTCACGGTTGCCTTTGTTCGTCTGCCCTCTGGCCCTCAGTGCCCAGGCTGCCGGTACCACCGGGAGACGGCTAGAGGAGATCAAACGGGCTGCAGCGAAGAGCGCCGGTACCTGGCCCCAAAAGATGCCCCCTGGCTCTCACAATTAAATCAGCCAGCTCGTAAAAAAGGGGGAAAAAAAATCCTGGTACCGTCAATCAAAATAATTTACCCAGGCACGGTTGCTTTCTTAAAGGCGCACCGCTGCTTTCCTGACGGGGCCTGTCCACTTAATTTCAAAGCTCTTTATTCAAATCAGGGCTGAGGAGGAAGTGCCGGCAAGCACAGCAACCAGTATTCTTATCCTCTAGCCTCCAGTTGTCTTCAAAAATATTGTGGGGGAGAAGGAGGGGGACGAAGGGAAAGAGATAGGAGAAAGAAAAGAGGAGCCCGGTGAGGCAGCGTGTCATTTGAATAATACGCTGGACACTTTCAATCTCCCAGAACATAAGAGGAAGGTTTTAATGCACAGGGTGCAGGAAGCGCACACAGTGCCCCCGGATGCCTCAGTGGAGAGCTGTTGAAAAAAACGTGTGCTGAAGTCAGATGGAGGTTAAACTCAAAAGTTGGGCTGACCAAAGAGGTGGGCTGAATGTAAAACCAACATCGCTGGCTTCTCTGTGTTTTCTCTGCGTTGAATAAGCCAATCGTACCCAGACAAAAACACAATCTGGTCATGCAGCGAGAAAAAGAAACAGACACCAAACAAATAGATGGAAGCATAGTGGTGGACTCTGGTTGTTCTTGTTTTCTTTCTCTTTTTTATTAAAACAGACATTATTCATAAAGGATGTTTATTTCATATTTACATGCTCTCTTGTATAAGTTGCACAAATCATTAAAAACCAACATCCATTCATCTTTAACACCTGCCTGATGGCCAAAAGGTTTTTAGGTGTCACAGTATTTCTCCGTTGGATCAACACAGGGCTGGGACAAAGACACGTGACAAAAAGAACAATGTACTTCAAAAGGCAATTTAACTTTCAACTAACCTTATATGCAAATTTTTGAACACAGTACCCAAAGAAAAGCCAAGAAATCACGGGGAACTCCACACGGAAAAGTCATGGTTGGGTTTCAAATGCAAAACATTCTTGCTGGAGTTCAACAACTGTGATTCCAAAATGTAAAAAATAATCTAATCTTAATGATTTCAAACCCTTCCCATACACATTTTTTTGTTTCAGAACAGTTTTATTGAAGTTTTTTTTTTTTTTCTTTTTTCCATTGTTTTAAGCAAATTAAAGAAAATTATACACATGATGTCTGTAATTTATGATTGAAAATTACAAATTAAGCCTCAGACCAGTTCCGCCAAGATTGCATTAGCAGTATGCTACACAGCTAAGTCCATATGCAGACTGCAGAGACTGAGAATCGGGGTGGTGGGTAGAATGGACTTTAGCACATATTACTTTAAGAAAGGCTGCTATTGAAAACTCTGTTAAAATCCTAAAAGCTACAACATCCAGTGACAAATACTAGCAGTTACGGTGAATAGGCAGTAATTATTCATGAACCATAAATGTGTGTGTTCGTAAGAGATTGCTTGCAAGAAGTCATACAAAGCAACTCAAACGAAGCTATAAAAAACAGAATTTTGACATTTATTAAAGTAATTTTAACTGCTTTCATTTGTGATTAGCACAGTTGGAATTAAATGTCTCTCTAAATTTCACTTTTACAATTAACATATACGATAAGAAGGGAATGCTTTGCAAATGAGCTCTGCTTGTATGTTTAAACTAAAGAAAAATCAGGAATCTGCCAAAGTTTAAAATTATATGAAATATTTCAAACATTGGTTTATGTCTGTATCAAGAATGGTGTCAGGAAGGTTTCCTACATTTTTTTTTGTTGAGCATGGCTTCAGATATAGAGGCCTCCTAAAACAGTTAAATATTTTGTTTGTGGAAGTCGTTCCACATGTTCATTTTTCTTGCAGTTTTATCATGAACTGGGGTAGGAATACTTTAAATTTCCCCATCTTTTCAGCACAGCATATAATAAATGCAAACTTGGACCTGAAATACTCATCTTTTTCAGCTTTACCTTTTGATTTTTCTTAGCATGTGAGGTTTTTGTGGCCCTTAATCACTGCTTTTTTTCCCCCATTTCAAGTGATGACCAACAAACACCTTACGCAGGTATTGTATCCAGGAAATCAATTTTGGCTTCTCTCCATTCATAATACCAGCAATAAATGACAGCGTCTTGCCATTCTGGAGCTCTCCTGCAGTCCTCTTTGTTACAGCCAAACACTCAGGCCATTGTTCTATTATACCGTGTCCTCATGGCATAAATCATAAAACGACATCCACCTATACAGATGCTTTCTCCGAGAATCGTAGACACAGCAGGGTGTATCTTTAAGGCTTTTGTGTTGGCCTGACAGACAGCGTGGTATTGTTACCTGATTTAGACAAAGGTAGGCTTTCGTGTTTTCTGTGTAGTGAGTGGTTTTCTCCAATTCTTTGACTGTTGAAGCTCCATGAGTTTCGGAGAATTGGAGAGTAAGCAGTTTTTTTTTTCTTTTGCTTTATTCTGACATGCTCTCCAAGACAAAATGAACAAAACTTTTCATTGGTTTCTTTAAAGATGGGCACCTTGAATGTTAGAGTTTTGGCCCAACATTGATAAAGAGGAATATTTGATCATGTTAAGATCAATCAGAAGAAAATTGTGAATGAACTCCATAGTCTGCATGGTGGTTTAATAAGTGTACTTTTGGCTCTTTTTGTCTTGTGCCATAAGAAGCCTTGCTTCTCTTTTTCCCCCCCCTCTAGAGGAAATTGCAGCACACTCAAGCTTGCATTTCTCTTCTCCCTGAGTAACTATCAAAAGAGAGAGATTCATCAATGACACAGAAAACAATGAAATCTGCGGCTCAGAGACTATTTTTTATCTAAATATACACTTAAATACATTTAACTGACCAAGAGGGGAGTATGCAGTGGCTTCCAATAAAGCAAGATAAAGCACAGCTCTAGTACTTTGATTTGAGCGTCTTGGAACCGAAAACAAAATGGACTCTTCTATAAATCATGATAATACTGTGACTGCAGGGAGAAAAGAGAAGGGGGCGGCTATGCAATAAGAGATAAAAAGTAGGGCGTTAAAAAAGTGAACTCCATTGTCGTTGAGCAGGGGGTGGGGAGTAAAATGGAATGTGCACATTGGCCGGAGACCGGCGTGCTTTTGGGAAAGGGCCAATGGCTCATCTAAACAGTTATGAGCTTGAGAGAGGTAGAACTCCTGAAACGAGACAGGGCCCCTCACTGGCTACCCTGGGGCAACCCTTGGGACAGACATCAGAGCTGCTGGACAAAAAGGTGAAACGGTAAACCAGTCTGTGTTTAAATAAAGGCCGTCAGTATCAGTCTGCCTCTGCTGTTCCAGCTGGGTGTAATTCAGTGTGTGGCCCATAATTATGCAGACATTTCTCTAAGACATGGTGGGCTTTGGAAATTTTCTCGTCCCTGACTGTACAAAGCTAATATTAGGAGAGAAACTGTGCTTTGTATTATTAATTCTGCATAATTTTTGACCAACTAGAAATATGGCAGAGGTATGAACTCATGCTGAGCCTTAAGAGCCTTTTGCCCTGAGGGACTCAAAGTTAAATTGTGAGGACATGCATTACGAATGACGGAACACTGTTTGCATCAGTTTTAATAATGTCTTCATGTGGGTACAAAAAAAACAAAAAAAACCTTTGAGGCTTGATTAAAAACCTTACACAATATAGGTAAATGGAGAGCAAACTGAATAACTTGGTCTTATTTTCTTTTAATAATTAAAAAAGCTGAAGAAGAATAGAGGAAATCTCACAAGATATCAGCTCATACAGTGAAAGTTTGTTCACTGTATAAGCTGATTTAGTGTTTCTGATGTATAAACTTGGTCAAAAAGCTAATTTAGAGAGCCAGAATCCAGCACACTAATTCTTTTCTTCTTGTCAAACTTTCAATTCTATTTATTCAATGTAGATTGTGGTCTACAGCCAAGCTGATTGTAGTCCACACAAAAATATCCTATTTATCCCACACTGGATTGTGGAGGTTCACAAGGGAAGCTCAGACTCGCCACTCTTTAGTTCCTCCTGTAAGATCTCAAGTTATTGTGAGGCGAGATACATTTTGATATATATTGTCCCTCTGATGAGTTCTGAATATGTTCTAAGCTCTCTTTCCTTTGAGATGTGCCTAGAAAAGACAAAAAATAGATATTGGGACCACTTTCTTTCACCTCAGAATTTCGACTTGTCATGTAAAACTGTAAAGTACAAACGGACAATTTTATGTTTTAGGGTTTTTCAATCAGAACTATGATGGTCAGTTTTTTTTTTATTTTCAGTAAAGATTTTGGAAGCAGGACTGGCAACTTATTAAGTTGCGTTAAACTTGCTTGGCCATTGTTAGGGATGACTTGGAACGCTTCCCTCCAATCTGATGTCCTGATGCCTCAGAAAAGGGCAGGGTCACTGAAGCATGTTACTAATTAATACAGAGCCAAAAGATTAGAGTAACATACATACACACACACACACACACACGCACACTCACCGGGAAAGAGAAATAAAATAAAAAATGCAGGTCTCTTCATTCCTCTGTGCAGGGCTCAATCAAACACATTTAGGACACCTTGCTGAGCCAGTCACACACCAATCTACTGCAGCAGTGCAGATCAATAACACTAATAACATTTGGGGTTTAATCATGCATATACATACGTTTTCGTCTCCCATCAGTTGGAGGGATGGAATCGGAGCAGCTAATGTATTCACACTGAGACCAACTGCCGTTTGACACAAAAGGAGGGGAAAGCTGGACTTGGTTGAGTAACCGTAATAATTGGAAAATGATTTTGATAGCCTGAAACAATCTAATATATTACAGAATTTTATTAAAATAATATCAAATCAAATTAACTGCTATTCCATAATGAATTAGGTAACAACTTAGGCTGATATTAATCGCTATTCTCTCCCTTAGGCCCGTGCAGACTGGGAGAGAGGATGAGTGAGGGGTGTAAGGAGGGATGATGGAAAAACAGGATGAAGCAAAGAAAAAAAGTCTGGATATGGGGTTATTAACTTGACTACCGGCTTTTTAAAATTCTTTACTTACCATGGACCTTAAAGCAGAGGCCTCGGAGTTTCTCTGGATCACCTTCATGTTATCACTGACTTTGCTGTTATTTTGTTGTAGATTTTACTGTCTATGAAATAAGTACACTAATATTTTCCTGCAGTTTAGACATTGTTCAAGTCAAAATGTCTGTCTCTTACCGACATCCAAATAAACTCTTTATTTGGATGTCGGACAGGAATTTAATAAAGACATTTTCCTATAATCCCTTTTCTTTAGCCATATGTGGGCACTCCAAATTATTTCAGATTTTTCCAGAATCTGTAAAAAGGCTGGCTCAATCCAGAGCTGCTGCTCCTCCTACCAGCATTGTGGATACCTATGGGGATTCTTAAGGCTCTTTAACTGAGAGACATAGCTGGATCTCACATTCACAACTGCCAGTGCTCTTTCTAATGCCAATCAGTTTCTGTTTAAATGGCATCTGGAGCAACTAAAAAAAAACAGTTGCAGCACTCTTTGCTTGAGCTGTCTCCTACAATATTTTTGTCCCAATGACGTTTTTCTACAGACAGCTACAGAACTCAAATTAGAAATTACCTCAAGACTTTACAGGAAGTGAGATAAACTCTTTGCCCCTTTCTGCATTGCTGTGTCTGCAAGGATTAAAAGATGATAAGTGAAAGGACGGCATTGCCGACGACGTTCTCAGCGGTGGCAAGAGGCTGACGAACCTTTATCCCAAGCCACTGCAGCACTAATAGATGAGGCTTAACCTATTCCGGAAGATCCAAGGGTTTTGTCAATTTAGGATCACTTTAGCAGGATTTCAGCGGTGTGGCAGCCTGGATTATCATTTGCGGCCTGAAGCACGACGGGGGTATCTGCCCTCGAACCCATAATAATGGGGTCTGCTCTACCCAAAGAAGATAAGACTAGCTACTTATCGAAGACATTGCAGGTGTTCACAAAGTCAATTGCGGGTGAAAGGCGAACAACTAGTGGGGATTTTGGCGTTCTATGAGACATCCTCACATTGAACCACCTACCAAAACGAGTTCTGGATACAGGAGTAAGAAAAGGAGCAGGGGAGGAGAAAAAGCGGCACACTGACAAGATTATAAAGCCCACAGAGAGGACTTGCAGTATTACACGTCACAGAAATCAGAATTTGGGCATGTCATCAAACTTCCTGAGGAGAGGAAAGCCCTGCAAGTTTTTCCCTGGAGAGTCGGGAGGAGGTGTGAAGTGGAAGTGTTTGTTTAACCCAATATGTCCATGAAGAAATCCTTCCTTTAGCCACACTTGGAAAAACGATCTGAAGAGGTGTGAAAGGCGCATCAGCCCCCCAACACCTCCAGACTCAGTCTCTTCTTCCTGCCTGAGGAGAGATGCCAGAGAAATACAAAACAACCCACTTTTTTATTTTTAATTACTAATTATTTCAGAGAGGCTTTAATGGCTTTATTTGAGCTGTCACAGTCATCAGAGGCAGAGACATAGCAATGGAAATATAGGAAGCGAGGGAGGCAGGATTAGGTTTCTCCTGGGGAAAGCAAGGAGGAGGGAGGACAGCTCGTTCCTGATCCAGGGGGTTTTCAGGCCAGGGGGGCGACAGCTGCACTGTCTTTAGCCTGGATTTGAATTTGAATTCTATCTAACGATGCAGCGCCGGCGAGGACTTGGCAGGGCAGTCTGCTAATCTCCCAGACACAAATGCCTGGGCTTTTCTTGTGTGCCCTCGCCGAGATTTGAGTAATTAAAGTTAAATTGAAGGGAATAAAAAATATCCTTCTTGTACCCGGGCTGTCTTGCTAATGCCAAGTGTGAATAGTCAGGTTTGTCCTCAGAACTATAATCCCCAATGCTATTTCTCTTCCCTGTCTCTCCCTCTCTCTCTCTCCCTTAAAAAGCTGAGGTGCTGCCAAGTTTTCACAAGCTCTAAAGACAGTGATAAGGCGAAGGGCCGCAGCCTTTCATCTCGCAGGCATCTTTAAGAAAAGGTGAAAGCAAAGAAGCGACAGGGCTGCATGTGTCTGCAAAGTGGAAAAGACCAACAGCTAGACAGCATCCATCATATTTGGCTGCAGAAGTCTGGACTTGTCGGAGTTAAGAGAATTTAACAGGCCCATGAGGCAGTCGGTTAACCCTTTGCCTCCTCTGGGTGTGGGCTTTAAAAGGCAGCAAGAAGTTCATTTAACTGCATTCCACTTCTTTAGAAATAATCCTTGGAGAATTAACCGCAGACGATTTTTATTAAATACCAAATCGGCCATAGTGACGTCTCCCAAATGGACTAAGTCTAATTATACATGTGTCATCATCCAACTTTTGTTTGAGTTTGAGTGCAGGAAAACTTCAGAAGTGTGCTTGCATAGATTGAGGGAAAACCTGGATAAACCTGTGTGCTTAATCTGTCCGAAACTGGTGGGTGGGGGCTGGGGGGGAGTTAGAGGATGTTTGCAGGGAAGTACTGGTGCAGGAGAACAATTGTTAAGGCTCAAGCCATCCACCGGTTGGCTTTCAACAAGCTCGACTCACTTCTCATGAACTAATTGAGAAGGGGTGTCTACAAAGATTTGACTGTTCAGATAGGTTGTTGCTGTTACTAAAAAAAAAATGGTTTACCTGGAAGTGAATAAGAATTTGCTTTATGTGCCAAGATTGTGTACACACAATAAGAAAGTTGACTTCAGTTTCAAGAGCTTGAAGCATGCAGACATTAAGCATAGACATAGAAACTTAATTTTTTCATCTTTATTTCTAAAAAATCTTTGGCTTAAATTTTTTCATGCCAAATAAGTTTTACAAAACCTCTAAGGCACTACACACCCACAGTTTTAAGTGAGATGGAAATCATTGACCTTCTGCAGGCCACACTTTGTGGGCCACGTCTATATTTAGATCTTCACAGGTGCAGCAAATGTAGCAAATTAGCACAATCTACCCCAACCACCCCATGACCTCCACTAAAACCTGGAGGCCATGTATAATTTCACTTCTACAAGTATATGACAATAAAAAAAGTAGAAAATGTGTTTCTTTGATCAAGTCTGCTTGTCAAAAACATGTGAAATAAGTTATAATTTGATCAGGCTTCAAGAGAAACCAATTTTGCAATTGAGAATTTTTTTCTTTCTTGTATTTTTCAGCTCATCACTCCAGTTTAGTTGGTGGCAGCCAAACGCTTTGAAGCTAGTTTGTCAGCCAACAATGAAGCTAAAAATATATTGAAATAAATATATTATTAAACATGTTAAACTTTAGCAAAGATTTAATATGCCAGTTTTCAGCATTGGACCATTGCTTCTTTTTTTACTTTTTATCTAATGTAAAAAAGCCAACAATAATTAGAAATGTCTTTAAATGAAAACTTTGCAGTAAACACACCCTGATCAGGATTTTTTGTTTTTGATATAATGTTTTTGAACTCTGTAGCTGTAAAAGGCATTAAAAGGCACAGCATATTTTGTACATATTACGCAGTCTCTCCTGCTCTTCCTCCTTTTTCTTAATTTTCTTGAATGCACCAGATATTAAATCCCAACTGTAGTTTCTGCAGTTCAGTATCAATGCTCTGCTCCAATACAGGTTAACTAGGCTAACAAGGTACTTTTTTTTCTCACATGTCACCATAACTTCATAATTTGTTTCTAATTATATATCTAATTTTTCTCTGGCTTTCAGGCTGGGTGGTTTGCTGAAAAGTTAGGCTATTGCTAGCAGGTTTCCTCTCTTCTATGATGATCTATTGAAGCTTCATCAGACTTGCTTTCTCTAATGGTGACAAACGGCGATAAAAGTTTAAAGATTCTTAAGCAAAAAAAAAAAAAAACTGGATTTGAACAACAACATTTTGTACTCAAACTATGACATGTTTTTCATGGGACATGTGGAAAAACAGAAATTAATTAATCAAAAAATTTGTTAATTTGCATTTTAGCTTTGCAAGTGGACTATGTTAGTAGAAATGGATTGCTCCCAGGCCTCTTTGTGTGACATTTGTGTGCTCTGTTCCTGCATATATGGGTACTCTACTATACAAGAAACTTGGACATTAGATTTATTGGTCACACTAAATTTTCCTGTAGCAGATCTTCACAATAAAATGCTCTTAACAAAACATTTATATTTTTATACATTGTGTCAGTTTTTCTTTGTGGCTGCTAGATGTAAAGCTAAGTCCTCTGAGGACGTTCAAATACATTGAAATATATCAGGAAAAAAGTCTTTCTTTGCAAGAGAAATTCAATACATGTAAAAATGATCCAGTAAAGGAACACATACAGAATATATATGCAGGTGGCACATCCCTTTCTCAGTCTCTCCGTCTCTCTATCTCATTTAATGTAATGCTTCCTTATCCTGAGCCACCAGTCGGTTTGTTGATGGATCAGTCATTACAGCAGGGACCAGCGATGCAAACTCAGTCAATAGAGGAAGAATTAAGTTCTCCCATGGCCATCTGTGTAATGATAAAGAGGGGGTGCTGCTATATTAACCTGGGACCAGGCAGACTGCTGCAGAATTTGTGTGTGCGCACATGTTTGCAGATCAGTGTGTGCAGGTCAGGTGACAAGTGTTTTTCTGGTTCTTTGTTTCCTCTGCTGACTCACAGCCTAGGCTGCCTGAACACAGTTTATCTGGAGCATCCCTCTTTCTCCACTTCTATCCAACTATCCTATAATGATGTTCTGGTAATTGAAGAAAGTGGAACAAAACTGGAGAGTGTAAACCAATTCTTCCACTTCCCATCCTCCTCTCTTCTCCAACTTCCAATTCGTATCTTATTTTTTCTCCAAACACTTCCTCTTTTTATCCTTTCTGAACTCTGCTTTTCCGAACTTATAGCAGCTATTTCTTCTATGGTTACTTTATTTACGTCTCTGGAGAATTTGCGTTTTTAGCAATTAGGGAAAAAATTACTAATGTGTTAAAAAGCAGATTAAATCTATCAGGTTAGTGATAGAATATCTAACATTTATGTTGGGCCTTAAATATTAAAAATAAAAATTTTAGGGAACATTTTTTAAGATAAAAGGGGGTTGTGTGTGGGCATATTCTCCAGTGCATTTAAAAGTAAAACTTCTTACTTTGTGTGAGAGAACTTAAGTTTGTGGACACCAATTTGATATAAAGCAACAGTTAAAGACAAAATGAAAATAAAAGCTGAATATATACTTTCCACATTGTCCAACAATAAATCCCAATGAGAAAATTTGCTGCAACTGAGTCCTATAAGTGCTGAACAGCTAAAATAAGGTAGATGCATGGCCTTGCAGAACTGTACTATTGGTTCATCAAACTCTGAACGATGGGAGGAATAAAAGACAGACAAAAAGAATAAAAAAGGCAAGGAAAAAGAGTCAAGAAGAGAGGTGAAGGCAGATATTTTTCTTCCAAGTTTGACTGTATGCGAAACAGCAAACCATAATTAATTACCATAGACAGGTATGAATGAAAAACAATATTCCAACTCACAGAGGGCTGGGAGGTCTTTGTGCCAGTAAAAGCAGGTATTCATCAGATGAAGCCCTGTCCAAGTACAGCTTCATGAAAGGGGACGCTGCCTTGTGTGCTTAATTTATATCAAAATCCCTGCGTAAACTGCAAGGTTGTAAAATGTCCCAATTAGCCATCTGTGATTGTCAGGAATTGCTTTGATGTATGGGCCTATCAATATAGCACAACTGCAGGCTAGGCTGTAATATCACACTGTAATTCTGGTTGCACGTGGTAGAAAAGGAGCCTCACTCACTGTGTGTGTGACTTTACAGACCGTTAGGGAGAGCTGTTCACTTGATGGTGCAGACATTGAATCAGTGAAGATGAAACTACAGCCGACAGTGCAGAAAACTTTGAAATTAATCCCTCACAGTTGCTTTGCAAACTTCACTGATCCTCAGTTTAAAGGCTAGACAAGTTGATATATACATAGTTAATATCACACCATTCATACACCAGGCAATCTGAAGTACTTTACAAATAAACACAGGACAAATATTAAAATAACAAATGCTGTCATGAAAACATTCAAAAGAGAGGTTTTCTCGTGTATTACTCATCAGTCATTGGACAAAATTTTACAAGTGGTATTGTAATTAAAAGAGGCAATAAACAATATTTTTTTTACTTCCTAATCAAAAGGAACCAGCAGTTTCTGCACACCTCAGCTTTTCAGGAAGTTTGCTCAGAGTTTAGAAGCATATAAACTAAATGCTTCCTCACCTTGTTCAGTTCTGACCCTGGAAAAACTGAGTGATAAAGCCTCTGAATCATACTAGATAATTCAGAGATGTATTTCTCAAGAAAAATTTGTAATTCAAAGCAATATGGGTTTAAGATAAAGGGTCAATTACCATTGAATGTGAGTCATCTTTTTTACTCAAAAATATGCAGCTATGTGAAGACATTTTTTATGCACAACACAGTCTCAGTCCAGCTTATTGTTTGTTTGTCTTAAGCACCTCCAGGCAGTTGAATGTCTTCTTCATATCCTGATGAAACTACAACTCACTACAGTACTATAACAGTCAATATTATTGACTTATACAGAATTGGCCTCCAGGAGGAAGGATGGACAGTGGATGTCATTTTGCAATTTTCTAACTTGAAACTGCATACTAATTTTATACATCTTTTGCTTCTTTGAAGAAAAGTTTCCCACCAATCTATAATTCTGGTTACTCTTTACCAATTTTTATTTGCTTCCTTGTATGATAAAACAAAATTTAAGTTGTCTGCATAATCATTTCTGGTATTTGGTAGGAATGGAAACAGTGACAAAGAAGAGACAAATAAATTGTACGCTCTGTGAGAATTCTGTGGCTGGCTAACGATTAGCCGGTAACAGTGCTAAAGAGTGCATCTGCTTCAGGGCTTCCAGTTGGCAGCAAACTAAAGTAGTCATTCACAGTTGTATTAATAAGTTTGGGCTGCATTTGATCATCTCTAGTCCAGCATCTAAACGTCTTATTATACACAATAATGCAGAAATTCTATAATAAGAGTTTCCACCTATACCACACACATGCAAGAAGTTCAATTCAGTTTAGTTTATTTAGCAACAATTCAAAACAAATGTCAACAGATTTTTTCTGATATTTTTTAAAACATAAAAAGGCTTATTTAAATATACATCTAAAAATTAGATTAATAATTCTTTTCATAATTGAGACTCCTATTATATTGTTTAATTGTCTTTTAAGTAAAGCCCATCTCATTTCATTTGTGAAACATTCTTGGTCATAAGAAAATAATCTAAAGTCTAAACACACTTTTGGTGCGAATAATATTCGGCTTAACTTTAGACTGGTAAAATCCCCTAAACTTTTTCAATATCTTTCTCAGTTTACAGAACCCAGTACCTTGTTACCTTCTTTCTTCAAATGGATTAAACTATTGCCTCTATTGCATGTTGACGCTAAAGCAGAGAGGTTCCTGGTAAGTGTAGCTATCCTCCTATGTTTTTTGACAGTTCAGTTTTTTATAAAGTGTTGTTTCAGGAGTTATCCTGTTCATTACAAGATGAGATATGTCTTGTGAAAGTGCTCGGTGTAGGAGCCAATATAACGTCCATGGCATTGTGACTAAGCATGTAAGTGATAATTGTATCAACAGTTTACCATAATAAAGGTTTGTGTAACGCAGATAACCTGTTCTCCATTGCAGAGTTCTCTCCATGGCTTCATGTTTGTAGAGAAATGCATTCCAATTGTTAACCATACATGGTCACGGCTTGGACACCTTTAAGTGAATAATTATAGTGGTGTGTCACAGATTCTGTCATGTGACAAAGATGCAAATCCCAGTTCAACTTCTCAGTGAATGAAAGCATATTTCACTTCCCAACTGGCTGCTGATAAGAAAATCTTTTCTTTAAAGTATTCAGAGTTGTTCAGTTCTAAACATTCATTTCATTGTGTCAAAACTGCCTTAACTGACAGTCTATTAAACTGACTTGGTGCAATGTGGGTCACAGACTGATGGGGTGGGAAGAGTTGACGAGACCATGCCAACATTTTATTGATGATTCCCAAACAAATAAAATCTTAATGAGATCTTTTGATGAATTTTTCCAACTCTAACAGGATTAGCAGTCATGCTGTAACACGATGAGTTGCCACTCAACATGCACTGGATGTCTTGTTTGCAAGTCATTATTGAAAAAAATATATTAATCTTACCCCAGACTTGCTTTATTAGGAGCAGAATAATTGAAAATATTCATATGTAGCAGTGTAATTTTCATCTGCATAATCGCCTGTGTTGATTACTGTGATCCTAGCCACATGCAAGGATAAGGCTAGTTTTAACCGTAAAAGGATTTATCATGTTGGATTAGTGGAAAGGCAGGGATCTGTGGCAAATTACAAAAGCATCTACTAATATTTCTTCATTTGCTGTAAATTAAAGCACAAGGATGTTTTCCCACTAATGCAATGAGGGTGCAATGAAAAGTTAGTTTGGTGTTAGTCGGTCAAAGTGAAACAACGCTTTAATCCCTGGTTTTAATTTGCTTTCCAATTCACAAATTAGTTGCAGGAAAGAAAGAAGGATAATACATTAGAAATGTATTTTCGTGCATTTGCAGGCAACCACTTGTTTGGACAATGGTAGAAAAAATGCATTTTGTCTACATTTACAGGCTTTCCTTCTCAGTAAAACTACAGCAAAGGCTTCCCTGAACAAGGGGCAACTATCAAATGTTATATCTTTTCTTTAAATTAAGTAAACTTAGTCCTCCCAGGTCCATAAATCCAGCGCTGAGACCTGAAGGAGAGTGCCTTTTCTTCCCCTCTTCTCCCCTCTGGTCAGTGGATTTACCACAGGAGTAATAACTGTCAGGCCAAATGCCTGGTAAAGTGGCGGACAGGAGCGAGTGGAGGGGGAGTATTTATCACGATATTGACTTTGTGACTGCCGTGTCGTGAACTCTTTTGTCATAAACTGGAGCAGTGCTGCGGATCGATCCGAGGAAAACTGCTGTCAGCTCGACTCCCAGCGAGCATTGCTTTTCCTACAGCCACTTAGAGGGCTGATAAATGCCCCGGTTCCTCCTGCCCCCCTGTGCCTGCTGCTGCAAGGAGAGCATGGTCAGGAAATCTTAACACACACTCACGCTGCCAGAGTCCATCCTTTTGCATCCACACACACTGCACAAACACATCAAGAGAGAGTGAAAAACAATGTGCCGATTCTGCACTGCTGAAGAAACAAGTAAACAGTACAGAGCTGGATCTGGAAAACATACAGAGGCAGTTAAAGATCTAACACTGCATTCAAAAGAAACAGAGTTCTTACATTTTTTTGTTATTTATTTTATTTTAAGGTTTAACAGTTTTATGTTTCAGTCTGAATGAAATTTTAAATATAACTTGTTGCTTTTTATTTTTATTGAGGCAGAAGAAATCAACCACCAAACTTGAGTGGTGGTTGTAAGCAGTAAAAAAAATCTAACAACTCTAACTTCAAATTAATTCTATGACAAAATATGTTCTTTTGAGGCCAACAAAAATACATTGTCTTTCTCATGGTAGAAGACTAAATGTTGTACTCCTCATGTAATGGTCCATAAAACATTTGATTGGTTTAGTAGCTATGTAAGTAGGTGGAAGGATTTTATATTTTAATTTCAACAAAAAAAAACAAACCAGTGCACATACAGTAGAGACTGACTTTGTTGAACACAAAAAATTTAGAACATGTCAAATACTGTCTGATGAAAAAGTTCAGCTAATATATACTTACCATAAACCCCTGGAGTGTAACTCTGTAACTGTAACTTTTATCTTTTCCGGAAGACTTAAGTGCTGAGTTAACATTGTTTCCTCATTCAACCTACATGTCTCTGGATTTTGGGACTTTAGTTGAGGTCATGACTGGACTTCCAAACCTATCATGGACACTTGACTTTCAAGCTTGACCTGACACCTAACTTGAGCTCCTGGGGACTCAACTTGACATTGGGACTTAACTTGGATATTTGACTTTACTACTTGACTTGCGGGTCTAACTCTACCTGAGGTTGAAGTTGGATACTTGAACTAGGAGTTTACTTAACTTAGAAGCTCAAGATGTTGTTTTGACTTGAGAACTTAAAATGATTTGGAAACTCGATCCGGAACTTAAAGACCTGAGTTGGTTTAGCGTGTTATGAGCCTTTATCAAGACTTTGTGAATGAGGAGGATCTGGTGACTCTACTGAGAGACCTAGCTTGGGAATTTGTCTTAATGCTTTATTTGGGGTGTTGACATTTTTTAGACAATTTAGGAACTGGATCTGATGTGACTTTGATTCTTGTGGCACAGACTTGAACTGTTAACTTTGCATGACTTAATCACTTAAGAAACTGTACTTGTTTTAGAAAACTTGGCATCTTGGCAAGCTGACCTCAGGAATTGAGTTGACTTGGGGATCTGACTCCAAGTCAAGACCCCTGACTTAAGAGGTGTACCTGGAACTTGGGGTCATGTACGTGAGACCTACAGGCTATGCCAGGAGTATTCAACTCCAGTCCTTGACGGCTGATGTCTTGAAACTTTTGGACGTCTCTGCTTCAAAACATATAGTCAAATAATTAGGTCATTATGCTGGAGAACTTGACTGCATACTGAGAAGGTAAACCATGCATTTAATTCAGGTCTATTGGACCAGGGACACTTAAGTTCCAGGACACAAACTTTTGAGGACTGAAGTTAAAAACCCCTGGTCAATTCCATTGGAGTTAGTCTCAAATTATTGATACCCTTTTTATCTAAAACATGTAGCTTTCTGTCATTTCCTCCAATTGTTTTATTTTTTCATATCCTTGCTTCCATTAAAATTTTTCCATTTATGTCTTCTCAATTCATCTTAATCATGTCTCAAAAACACATATTCTTTCTATTTCATAAAGGAAAATTAATCTTGTTGCTCTTACAATGAATTGGTGAACTTCAGTCATTTTCTTTTTTAAGTCCCCCTTGCATGTTTTTCTTGTTTCTTTTTATTTCCCACATGCCTAACAGTTGTTTTCTCTCCTTTCTCTTCTTCTCTTGTAGCTCTTTGCTTGAGATGAATGGAAAATCAATATCGTCTGTGCTGACATCCACAAGCTGACCGAGTGTGAAACATACACTGGTGATGGATGACAGAACCACTGTTTGTGTGTGTGGGTTCCTTCATGAGGCTGAGCAAACACTGAGTCCTTGAATGTGACCTCTGTGACTCTCTCTGGGTGATGATTTGAGGGGTCAGAGATACAGGAGGGGGGGATCGAGCTGAAATGGCTCCCCTGGGTGTCTGGAAAGGGTCAGATCACAAGCATGGCCTTTGACTTGTCCCACTGGCAGTTCAGATGGGTGGAGGAATGTGGGGATGGATTGACTTCAGTGAGTTTAAGTCTCCGTTTCTTGTACATGGAGTGAATGCAACATGGTTAATTTCAGTAACTGAAACTAAAGAACCAAATGTTGCATGGAACTGAATTTTAATGGGATTTCTCAAGAGCAAGCCCAAGCAGGACAGCTATGATCTTATATCATTAATAGCTGGTAGAACCAAGGGAGCTGTTAAATGCTTTAGGAAATCTTTGTCAAGATCCAGAGTTTGGAGTGGCATTCATGAATGTCTTGCCGAGACACATTACCACTTTTTGGGCTATGGGATGAGTTGGAGTTGTGTCAGTACCCTTGACAAAATTCATATCTACTTATGTCATTGCAACATTAACACAGAAATGTTGAGATTCTAGAGCAACATATGGTGTCTTTAAAAGCACATCTTTTCAAGGGATATCTGTGCATTTTTCTCTGAGGCAATGGAAAACTACATGTTGCACCTATCCCAAAGGCACAGCTGAGGAAGAAGAGTGTTTCATGCAGACAGGCTCCTCAAGAGATTTTCCTTTATCATATATCAGCCTTTGAGAAATGTTCTGCCTGGAATCACTCAATATATAAAGCTGCAGATATTCTTATATATAATGTAAAAGATATTGCAAGAACATTCCTTTTCAACATTGATTTGACATATAAAGTGTATTGATATAAATACACTGTATTTCAGGATGGAACACAATAACCAGAAACCAGTAAAGAACACTGAAGTGAACCTGACTCTCGGGTGTATCTGTAAAACTCTCACAATGACCCTCATGTCGAGAAACAATACAGAAGTCATGGATCACATCTTCAAAGCTCACCTGATTTATTCTGTAAGCAGTGTTCCAGCATGATTTAACAGGAGACAGAGTGTACATCTTTAGTCCAGTCTCCTACAGAGACTTACAGAGATATCACCACTCCTGGCATGAAAGATGACAACTCTGCCTTTCCACACTTAATCAATGGAGCTGACCTTTGCAGAGGCCTCACGCTGAGTGATTAAAGCCAAGTCCCAACACGGATTGTAGGGATCATGGAAATAAAGCTGTCCAGATGGGGAGAGAGAGGAGGCGACCTCCTGCAGTTCGGAATTCATTGTCACCTCCATCCATTCTTTTTCACTGTGCAATGCCTGTTTAAAGCATTCATCCAGGTCACTGTTCCTCATCAGATGGTGAAGCAAGATGTTTCAGAGGATTTTATTTGAATCTCTGTAGCTTCAGAGCCATATAAAACACAAACTTTCTTGCATCTTTCTTAGGTAAATTATCTAAGTAAGCGATGTCTTTTTGCAGAATTGCAGATTAATTATTGTTATAGCCAGTTATTATGTTGATTTCTCAGTTTTACAGAAATTTTCTACAGATGTAGTCTCTAAAAACAAACATATTCTAGGACACATTCTAGAACTCTGAGCTTGCTTATTCGTGAGTCATTATTCACTGATACTTTGCATATAAATGCCTAAATAACTTCCCAAGAATTTTTTGAAGCAAAGAGCCGGATATTTGGTTGTCCTTAGTAAACATCTGTGTCTTCAGACTATGACTGTAACTTCTGTTTTCCTCTTTATTAGGTCTTCCTGTTCAGTTGTTTGTAAGACCAAACCCTGAATCACCCAATCACAAGGGAGACATACATCTAACTGTGGTGGAGAAGGTTAGCTGAAGTTAAAAACTAATTTTATAAATTGGGAAATAATTTAGGTGATTTACAGTGACATGGTTATTGATGCCAGATGGGCCGGCCTGAGTAGAAACTCCTGATCTACTGGGATTTCCCAGTAACTGTAAGGTTTAGTAAGAGTAAAAATAGAAGATATTCCAGTCAGTGTAAAACAAACTTACCGTGTTGTCAAAGGTCAGATGAGATGGTGCAAATGAGTTTGAGAAGATACAAGAATAACTTAAACTATGATAGGGAACGTCATCTTTAAGCAAGCAACCGATTGAAGGCTAAAGCAAATGGACTACAGTGGCAAAGAATCACTCTTGTCTGCTGAGAACAGGAAACACAGGTCACAATTCATACAGGCTCAGCTTGGGCTGCTGCTAGTGGTGGTGTGATGGGGTGTTTACATTTTTTGGCACACTTTTGGGCCAAGAGTGTTCTGTTTTCCAGCGGCCTCCATGTTCACCAGAAACCTAAAGAGCACTTTGGGGATGAGATTGAATGATGGATCACCGTCATGGATGGGAAATAGACAAATCCGCAGCAGCAGCTTGATGCCAAAAATGGAAAATTTATTTTCACAATCACCAAGTATTGCCTTGGAAACAGCTTTGTGCTTTAGTTAGATTCACTACTGCACATTCTGTTTATTTTGTATTCCATTTCATAAGCGTAATATAACCGAGGATAAGCCAGTTTTGAGACAACAAGTTTATTTCAAAGTTTTGTTGTTTGGCTTTGTTTTGCTTATACTGGCTCAAGCTTTAAAGAAGATAGAATTCTCTATATACTGAAAATTAAAGACACGTTGATGATAAAGTTAAAGAAAACGTACACCTCTGTATAAACTCTTAAGGGTTCAAAGTCTTATATACTCAATACTGAAGCATGTTTTTCTTTATCCTTCATTGACTATATATTGGGCCCAGCTGATGTTCTAAAATCTTAATTTTAGGAGAAAATGAGAAATCAGAAAAATAAATATATCAAGTCAAAGGTTTGCAGAAACTAGCAGCGGGGAAAAAGCTGCAAGATTGTAATTCACACTTTATTCCTGTTAAACCTCTTGATAATCCTAGAGTGCATTTCCTTGGCCCAGGTCCAAAGCACTCTGTAGCAAACAGACAAAATAAAAAATGGTGGATGAATACCAGCAGAGGAGTGTCACTGGGGTGAGAGATTTATAATGTGAATGGTGCAACGCTCCTCGTAAATCAGTGCAAAGGGCTTTCAGGTGTGGGTCTGGCATTTATGCAGGAGAGGGAAAAGGACGGGGAAGACAGATTAAAATACAGAGCTATGCAGGTGCATTTTTGGGAATCTAAAACTGTGTTTGGATATACAGTACAGTTGTCATGCTGACTGATAGCAGATTCACGTGGACGAATAAAGAGGATTAAAAGGGAATTTTCTTTCTTTCTCTGCTGTCTAGAAACAATGCTGAGACATGATGAAGAGAACTCATCAGACCAACTCATAAATATGACTTATAAAACAAGTTACATTCACAAAAACACTAAAACGACCAAAAGAAGTCCATTTTCAAGTGGTAATTTCGATTTGAAAGTGGGAATAGTCATCTGAAGTTATCAGTAGAAGGCAAGTGGAGGTTCAGTTGGAGTTGATTTAAGCTGTTTTCATCTGAAAACAACAAAGATCATCTATGCAGGAAAAATAAACGAGTTCAACTCAAATAACATGGATATGGAGGGCAAAGTTTTCCGCACCCACCAACACTTGTAGAAAGTCCAGAAGAAGTAAGCAGGCTAATTCAAACTGACATTCCAGATCAGGATAAAAACAGAGATTGGATTATCAAACTTTAAAAAAAGTCATTCATCACTTTGGTGAACAACTGGCCCGTCACAGAACACTTTAAAATCCCTTTGTAGGATGCTGGTTTGCTAGCTCTCCAAGCAAATGCACTTAAAGAGCTAGCTATCTAGGGAGTTGTCATGGCTCCCTTCTTCTGATTGGGTTTACCAAATAGATTGTCCCTTTATCAAGACATAACTAAGTAGGGCACCTTGCTATTATCACTTCTGTCTTGGTTTGCCACTGAGTGATGCCTTGACTCCCAAGTTTTGTCTTCCAGATGTGATGTCAGTCTTATACACATCCCTTGAAATAGTGTTACCCAAAACCCTTTTGCAACTTTTGAGCTCCCTTCTTGGCTACCTTATACTCATTTTTCTTGTACTTTGTTCAAACCTTTCTCCTTAATCTATTAATTTTGAACCTAAAAATAATTACCACTGTTATAATTTGCAAGCCTGAAAAGTCAAAAAGGAAAATTGAAAATTTGAGAAATAGCTAAACTTGGCACCGTAAGATTTTTTGTTCATTTGAAGTGCGTGATTATTTGGATTATGACACATTGGTAAATATTTATTATATCTCTTTTGTGAAAGACCTCAAACGTTTGATGTATTTTAATCCTTTGACATGGTTGGGGTCAAAGTTCACAGTTGAGGTTGGGCACGTTTCAAAAATGTTTTTCAGAAGATTGTTTTCCTGAAAGTTAAAATAACCACAACCAGCTGTGCTCCTGCCTTAAAGAATATCTGAAGAAAGAAGCATTAAAGCAGCGTAGACCCATTGTACTGTGATCATTTCTCTCTCACCGTGCATTAATTTACTGCCTTTACTTCAAGGTCACATACAAAAAGCTTTCTCGGCCAGCTGTAAATACTTGAATAAACAGTCAGACTTTGTTGTGGTCGCAGGCTAGCAGTGCCTTTTTCTAACATATTCTCATTAAACTGGAGTGTGCTCCCTGAAAGCTGCTCTTTGGACCTGCTAAATGATGCAGGTGGCTTGCTTTATTATGCAGGAAAATGTATTTCTGTCTCCTGTAAATTCTTATTAACACCTGCTAAATATTAAAGTGCTTTTCAGTGCTTGTTTCTGTCTTTGAAGTGTCTGAAGAAGCTTGGTGAAATGTTGCTTTGGGCGGTTCACAGTCCTTTTCCACAGAAAGGCCGCCCTTGAGGTCGTTGTTGCAGAAGAAATCCTCTGCAGTAAAACACCTGTGGAGAATACTTGCACATGTTGTGAAACAAACGAAAACTAAGGACTATTGTTAGCTTCCTTTAAATGGGACATTTCTTTTTTGTAAAACATGACTAGCACTCACTATGCTATCCACCATCCCTGGTAAAGATTCATAAAAATACCTGCTTGAGACACTTCCACGCCTCTAAAGTTTCTAAGGATACTGATTGTGCAACAAGTGATTTTCATAAAAATTGCTACAGTCTGGATTTTTCTACATTTGCTTAATTGAGCTTGTGCTGCATGCACAGTGGCAAAGTTGCTAGCACTTTTGTCTTGCAGTTAGAAGGTTGGATTATCAAACTTTAAAAAAAAAAAATCATTCATCACTTTGGTGAACAACTGGCCCATCACAGAACACTTTAAAATCCCTATGTAGGGTTCAACCTTCAGACTGAAATGTTTCTGAATAAAGTGTGCATGCAGAAACATCTCCAGGTATTGCAGCTTCCTCCTACAGTTTAAATCATACCTGGCAAATTAATTGGTCTCTGTAAATTACTCCTTCAAGCAAGTGTGGTGCATTTATGGTTGATTGTTATGTGTGTTTATTGGTTTCACTGTGATGGACTAACATTCTCTCTACTCTGTGACCGTGCTAGAAGTCACGCAATAATGGCTGATATTCTTTTTAATTTTAAACATATCTTTGCCATGTGGGACAAGCAGTCCAAAAATAACCTATAAATGTCTGTTAATACATTACTGAGATGTTCCTGTTTGTTATAGTTAATATGTCTCTAATCAAAAAGAAAACACCAAAGTTTTACTTATGGCTTTTGGATTTTATATGCCACCCGAAAATGTGCAGTGTCCTCTATCTGACCATCCCCATGGGGGATATACACCTGGAGGAAAACTCCTGCTTCAACTTCCAGCTGATTTTCATGTTAAAGCTGTTTTCCTTTATTTTTTTTACTGTCTTGTAGCAACAAAAACGAGATAAGTTTTTAATGGGATGCATTAATGACCTCTTTATGTAAGCATTTCAAGAGGACACACATCTATCTCTGCTGTATCCCTGATAAGATCTAAATCAGCCTAGAATCAGTTATCGGCTCTGTGAGGTCGTGCATGTTAGTGTTCATCGTAACCTACCGAGCACAATCTGACCACACAAACAAACTCGTCAGCAGGAAAAATGCTGCTTTTGAACCACAGCCAAAGAAAGCCAAGAGGGACGGATGTGGAAGGACAATGGATATCTTTCTGCCAGAGAGGGAAAGAGCAACTAGAGGCTAACGCTAATCCACTTATTAAGGCAACAACTGCAAGCCTGAAACCCGTGCCAGATATTAATACCTAATCATGAGTTAATTAAAGGAGGGTTAGTTGGCACCTAATCCGCTGCGATGGGGGGCTGATAGTGGCAGGGAGCGGCAGAGTGTCCTGAGGGGGGTGATGATCGGGTGGGGGGTGGGACGCTGCTTGTGGTTAACACCAGAGATGAAGACTGGAGAGACAATTAAATCCAGGGTGCCAATGCTCTGTTCAGTGTTTTAGACTACTTGAAACAGAATAAATTAACAGACGTGGAATTTTCAGGTGTGAAAAATGATTAATGTACCATAAGACCAAGATATTACTGTTGAAGTGAGAACTGATTTTGAGTGTGACTCATAAAAAGAGAACACACACATATGCACCTCCTCATTAAAACATCAAGCTTTTAAGTGCACTTTGCCTGTGCTTATTGCTTATAATAGCAATAAAAGTTATCAATGTATTGCTGATATTGGATTTAGAAATTGTTTTAAAAAAAGCACTAATCAGCTTGAAACACAAACCTTTGAAATTAAGTCTTACTGGTGGTCCAAAACATGTAAGCAAAATAATTTTGAACGAAAAATGCGTTTTAAATCAGTTTTTTTCTTGCATAGCAGGGTGCAATGAAAATATTTTGATTCCATTAGACTAGCTGGAAAAAATGAAAAACTATTGTAAGAAAAGGCATTGGAATTTGGGGTCTAAAATTAAGTTCATGAAAAGTAAAAAGTTAATAGAGAGAGAGGGAGAATATCCACCTGCCAGCAGCCCCATATCAGCCAAATCACCACAGCCAAACAAGATTACAAGAGGTAGCTTCCATGGAAAGAAACAAAACAGAGAAAATATAAAGTTAACAGTTGAAAACAGAAAATTATAAAAACTGAAGCATAGCAGAAGAAGAAAGTGAAGAAAAGTGGCCAGTTTACTCTCTTGCAGACTAAGCTTAAAGCAGCACAACCACAGAGATAGCCTCTAAGAATGAGGCATGAAGGAGGCAGAGTTTAAAATACACATAAAAAATGATGTAAATACAGCTAATGTCAACTCTGTGGATGTGCACCAGTATCAGTGAGGTGGGCCTGTGCCTCCTTCGCCACCAGATCCTTAGTGAGGACGTGGTTCTTTTGGCACTAGTCCACAATGTCTCGAGTCCACTGTCTGAGTCACCCCTACCTTCTGCTCTTTCTAGTAACCAAGGAATTTATATTGGAAACATTCACAAAAGTTTTTTACTATTATACATTTAAAGGTTGGTCTGCTGCCTTCAGGTTTGCTGAATGAGAGCACCTTCTGTTTAACAGTCAATTTATGAAGAGTTAAAAGTCTGAAATGAAAGGAGGTAGTAGACGGACATTTCTTTTACCTGCATATGAACATGAATAGAAAAACTATACAGAGCGTTTTTTAGAAAGCTTAAATCCACTGCTGTGAGTATTAAAGAGTTGGGAATGTAAGCTGAGACATAACATATTCACAATTTTATGATTAGAATCTGACTCTTAACATTAAAAATAAAAGCAATTATCTGAGTAAATAGGAAACAGGCTAATTGCAGAGGCCCTAATGCCTAACACAAGCAATGAAACAGCAGTTCATAATCCAAGACACACTGTCATGTTGACTATTTCACCTTGAAATCTATTCTATGATTAAGTGAATGCCAAATAAACTTTGGAAAGCTAACACAAAATGAAAAGCAATAAAACAATTCAAACATAATCCAGGTCTTTAAAACAGACACCTCATTTAGTCACGTGTGTGGAAAGGTTGCACATTTCAAAAATGTGCAAAATGCTATTTTTGTTGCAAAGATTGAGAGTTAGTCTGAAACCAATAAATTGATTAAAATAGCACATTTTTGTGCATTGTGCCAATTTCATATCGTTAATATTTAGTAATTTTCTTCTCTTTTTTTCTCCCCTGTTTCTCTTCCTAGTCTTCATCTCCACAGCCTCCGTGTAAATCTTTTCCACAATCCTTCCTTTCCCTCTGTCCTTGTCTTCCACTCGGATCTGTTTTTGAAAGTATCAAATCGCCACTGCTTGACTCCCCCTTGTGGCGCCATTCTCAGTCATCATCACACACTTACAAACAGACACAAAGGTAGACCGAGAGCGCATAGAGCCAGAAAAGTGTGCACACAATCGAACCTTCTTTGTGATGAGGGTGTTTAGCAATAAAAGAGGAGTCACCGGTTGTGATGGCAGGAGTGTGAGCATTTGCATGTGAAAAGGGGCTGAATTAGCCATTGCTCCACAATCTGCTGTAAATGACTCCTGATGCTGTCTTTTATCTAAGGGGAGACTCACAGCGGAGGTGGCAGAGGGGAAAAAGGCTCCAGTGCAATATTCAAATCCAGAAATTTCATCATTTTCTTCCTCTACAAGAATTCTCAGAGGACCTCCTCATGGTGTTGTGTTTAATTTAAAGCATTTTCCCTTCATTGGAAGGCCTGTCTGCTCCCCAAAACAGGAGAGAATCCAGGGGCGAAAAGAAGAATGGAGGGATGGAGGCATCAAAAGAGAAAGAGAGAGGGGTCAGTGAACCTGAGCCGTCCACAAATGACAGAAAGGTCACCATGGGAGAGGGTAAACAGATGGAAATTTAGAGGATGGCACTTGTCCAAAGGCCAAATTTTTTTTCTTCTCCCATCTTCATTTTCCTCCGTTTCCCCTAAGGTTGCCATTAATTTCCCTGTTATCTCTCCCTCTCTGTGTTGTGAATAAATCAGTGATATTAATTACATGCCTCCTCTTGCAGGATGGTTTGTGCCGTGTCACGTGCACAGTGTAAACACGCAAACATGCTCAGAGTGTAAATGAACAGAGGGGTCATAGCAAAGCAACATTAACGTCAATGATAGGAATCATTTGCCTCGAGAGGTAAACGTGTTGTATTTCTGATGAAGGACACTGAACTGCCTTTTAATGCTCACTTTAAACGTTCCAAATTTACTCATAAAATGTAGAGGGATCACGGTGTTGTATCACCTTAGTCAACTATTATAGAAAACTATTTTCAAAATAGTTTTCATAAGTAGGATTAAAAAGTCTCTTAATTTAAATTTAGGGTATTTGTGGATGTTTTATGTTATTTATCTTCAGTGTAAATATTTGTTATGACAAAGGAATATTTTTCAGTAAATTGTTGAATGTGAATTTTTTCTCTTAGTTCTAAAATGTTTTGTATGTCATTGTATTGTTTTAAATGATAAAAAACTAAAAATGTTTCAGAATGACAAAAAAATTGTATACTTTGGTATACAATTTTGGAAAACAATTTTCTAAAAGGAATAATTTTTTCCAACATAATAAAATGAAAAAGCTTGAATAAAAGCAATATTTTATTTTGTCCTGTTGCGTTATGCTCTTAATGACCAAAAGTAGCTTTTAGTTGTTCCCAGATTCAGATGATTATTTACCAAATTATGATTTGAAACATCTCAGGTGTAAAAATAAACGGTGATCTGTTTTGGTGCACTTCAGTGCAACCAGTAAAATTTGTTTTGATGGAAAGAAATGTAAAGTATGCATCGATGTAGCAATTGTGTGATTTTATTTCAGACTATCAAACATATTTCCATGTCAGACAAAGGTAACCTAAGTAAAAAAGAAGTTTTCAAATTATTAAATTGATTAGGTGATAGAAACAAGGCCTGCAGAATCAAGAGATAACCCAACTACAACATGAAGTCGGCTAGGTTCTCCAGAAGCAACTCATAATTCCCCACAATGTAAAGAAATACAAATAAGAAAAAAAATCATTAAAATCTACCAGTCTGGAAAAGGCTTGAAAGCTAAAACCTCTTTTAAAAACACTTCAAGGTTAGTGGGGTGGAAGTCAGCCCAACTATGTTACTCCCATTACTCACAAAGCGAGGTAATCATAAACCCTCTCAAAAATTTTCTGTTGACCTCGCCCCCTCACGTATTGAAATACGGGGTGGGCCATAAGTTTCCATACATAGAAAAAATAAACATTTTATATTGGACAGCCGTTTTTATTTTTGTGGGACTCTGTGTAATTGCTGCACATCTTGGACCACTTTGTGGTTGATCTGCAACATTTCCAGTTTTCTGAAACTTGCAAATAAGTTTTGCCACAGTGTCGTGTGTGATGATCATTCCATGCTTTCTGTCAAAGTTTCGTGCAACCATGCAACTGCTTCCCGATCCAGCCGTCAGTATAATTTCAATTCTTTGCTCTTTTGTCAAACGCATCTTCTTTGGTATCTGAAATATAAAATAAATATGCATTTTACATTCTCCTATGTATGGAAACTTATGGCCCACCCTGTATTATTGAGAACCTTTTATTTTTGGCACCACTATTCTGCATACATTCAACTGATTTTCAAAACAGATTGATATAATGAGCTGTAACAACTTAACCTTTAAGTTGTTGAAGTAGATTTTATAGCTTTAAGTTAAGTTTATTAACTCGATTTTGAACATAAATCAAGACTGGTCAGATTGTGTGATTCTCAGAAAACAGAAGTGCAAATGATCACTGAGATTTATTATACTAAACAGTAAAATTCTATATATTTTTTTTACTACAAACATAATATTACATATTAGTTTCATCAGCTTATTTCTCCAACAGTATATAACTTTATATCTTTTTTGTACAAAATTTGCAACAATATTCCCTTTAATAACAGTTGCATTCATAGTCAACTCAAGAATATTGTCCACTAAGCTATATGTCCTGATCATTTTCTGCTTGCTACCATCAGTTGCTTTACTTGCCTCTCACTGCTGTTTTTCTTTTCACTGTCAAAAACTTCTGCATCTCACCTCCTCTGTCAGCTCTGCATAACAGTGAGCTGCGGTAGGCTACTTCTACTTGGTTGAACAAGCAGCCTGTTGATTAGTTCCAGCACTGCTGCCATCTAGTGACTGGAGGATTGTTTGTCATTTAGAGAGGGATTTAGAGATGATCTATGATTTGCAGAGCCATTCAGCAGCAGAATTTACAAGCTTATCTTCAGTTATTAAATGAGAAGTAAACTCTGGACAGGTCACCAATCTGTCACAGGGAAACTCAGAGACACAAAGGACAAACAACCATGCATTCACATGCTCACACATAAGGACAATTTAGAGAGATCAATTAACTTAACAGCAATGTTTAGCAGGAAAGTAGAACATTTGCAGAGAACCAATGCATTCACAAACAGAACATGCAAACTCCATGCAGAAAAAACTCCAGGTAAGGAATTGAACCCAACACCATCCATCTGCAAGGCAACAATACTACCAAGTGCACCATTATGAAGCCCATCTAACAAAGTTACAACACAAAGCAAGCAAACAAAAAAATAGACAAGACAAAATGGAAGTCTTGAAATGACCATCTGTGCTCAAAAACCATCCAGTGTGGCTCAATTAAAACAATTCTGCACAGAAGACTGGTCTAAAACACTTCCACTGATGTAAAATACTGATTGGCAATTATTGGTAATACTTGGGGGTAGCTCATTGTGCCACTGGTAGAGCTGGGTGTTAGGCTTAAAGGGCAATTACTTTTTCACATCGAGATTGGTTAATTTGGATAGCTTCATTCCTCTATTATCAAATGAATAATAAAAAAATACTTTTTATATTTGCTCTGGTAATACCAGTGTATATACTGTTTCACAGCTCTGTGAGCAATGACAAGTATCTCCCTTCACAGGTTGACTTCAAATCTCAATGCTTGGTCCTGTCAGAAAACACATGAAGATGTTTTGGAACAATGGTAAAGAAGAAAGAAACGACAAAAGATTTATAAAGCAGATGGAGGAAATAGTGGAGTGAGCAACCTAAGCTTATGGAGAAATTAGTGTGATGTTGGATAATCACAGTGTTTTCCTTAATGAGGCTGTTGGACGGGTTCTTTCTTAGTTGATTTTCATGTGTGGCTCCATTTGAAAAGAAACAAAAACATTCCACTGATACTTTCATAATGGTTGGTTTTGGTTTACTTTGGTTGTAAGTGTTTCTTTATGAGCTCTTTTTTTGTTGATGTTCTAGAGAAACATTGAGAGTTGCAACAAACTGATTCATTTCTACAGCAACTTTTTTCTTGAAATGTTTGTTGATTTATTTTTGTTCTCAGTCAGGGAGAAGACACTAATACAGTTCAAAGCTGAAGAAGAAGACCGAAGAGGAGGGAAAAGAGGAGTGATTGGTGGCCATTAGCAAGAGTCCAAGATCAGCCTGAAAGGAGCGGCTAGCTGCCGCTTGGATGAGGCTAATTAGATCCTGTCCATTCTAACACATCCATCTTCTGCTCATCCCTCCTTCCTCACTTCCCCCTCTCCAAATAAATTGCTCTTTATTACTCTATCATTCAGGTTATTGCCTATGAAATAATGAGACACTCCTGGTCAGGGCCAAGATAATTGATTCCCCCCCCCCTTATTTATTTTGGTTTGTGTGTGAATGAATGTGTTATTATTAAGTAGCCCAAGATTATGAAGATGATTAAATTGTGGGAACCAGGACACACAAAACAATTTTATTTGCAGCTTTTTAGTAAAGTCTGGTTCCATTTCACATAAATGCACTTGCAGTTGTGGTTTCTTCAAAGGATTGGACATAGTTGATTGCAGCCTGGTTGAAATATAAACTTGTGAAATATCAATATCTCTTCACTGATCCTTCCCCCCCACCCTAGTCTTTGTCCCACTGATTGCAGAAAGGAAGAGACAGGAGGGGCCTCTGTATAAATGTTTCATTCCTCCTGAATGGCAGGTTAAGTGAGGATACGATAATACCGCCGACAGTAATGGCAACTTTAATTTCCTTTTCCTATTGTGGAGATTTATGTGGAGAAATTAAATTCCAGCAGCTCGCAGGCCTTGAGAATCATTATACGATACAGAGAGGGAAAAGAAAAGAGAAACTGTTTTCATGGTCACAATATATAAAAGAAGCAGGTTAAGCACCAGGGGAAAGAGAAGGTAATCTGTGAGGGTGTAATAAATGCAAAAGACATTAGACAGATGTTTGGGATAAGACTTGAAGCAGCGAGTGTTACGGAGCGGTTCTAGGAGCTGAAACCGACCTTAAATGTTTTCCTCATTCTGCCACAGATCAGCTTTAACAAATGTAAAATCAGATATGATGGAGTTCAGCAACTCTTCGTTTTACACTCAAAAGGTGACAATTTCAGTGTAAATGATGGTTCAGCAGGATGATCTAGATACAGAGTCCTCAGTCTTTACATCAAATGAAAAATGCGTAATTTACTTGCCAAAAAATAATAAAAGAAATGACTCTTTCTTTGATTATTATTATAATTTAAACTCTGCAGAACCAATTTAGTTAATCTTTGTAAGTAGTCAATTGTAGTTATTACATAGCATCACTTCTGCATCATACAAACTCAAGTCATATTGACTTCTCACACTATCTGAGAAGTATCTGACTGCTACCACCAGTTGTATTCCCTACATTGTCCTTTTCAGGTTCATGCAGAATCAGGACCTCATATTGACCATTGCATAAGTCAAAGTATGATCCTCGAATTAAAGGTGCATTTGATTACCAGAAGAGACACACAAAATGTCATTTTGGTCCCATGGAGGAGTCAGAATTGACCTCAGACTGGACATAATATTCATGCAGTATCCAACATGCTCATCCATAGTGGGGTCGCGATGCATGCTGGTGTCTATCTTCAGCGGTCAATGGGCGAGAGGGGGGTCACACTGGACTCAGTCTTTACATCAAATGAAAAATGCGTAATTTACTTGACTGGTCCATCGCAGGACTGGACATACCTCATGCCTAACTAGCACTGTGTCTTAGTGTCTTTAGCATAGAAGAAGTTGCTGACTGATTTTAGTTGATATAATAGATTGTTTTATAACACCCAAGCCTGTTATTATTTGGTTTTTTACAATTTTATAAATATTCATTATCAATATATTATAAAAAGACTTCTTCTCACAGTGAGGGTCTATTTTTCCAGAAAGTGAAAACTTACAAAGGAGGACATAATTTAGTAATTTAAAAGTCATTCAGAGAGGTTGTTGTAAAACACTGATAATATATTTTCTTTAAAAAATTGTAGAGCTTTGTGTCCTTGACCACATCATATTTTATACAAATACAGTTTAGTACAAGTAAGTAATAATTTGGTATTAGACCTTCAGTTAAAATTCTACTTCTTCAAAGGACATTTAAATTTTAAACCTAACCTAATCCTAATAATCTGTAAAGACTTTATTCTGCAGAGAAATAAGATGTTAATAATGAAAATGGAATATATGTAATGTGCACTATATGTTATTTTTTTGCTATCAGGAAATCTTGCTGAAAATATATTTGCTTTCTACCTTCTGATCTCTGCTGTTCACATTTTGGCCACCAGCAGCAGCAGCTGCAGCCAGAAGAATTTCTGACTGATGAGGAGCATGTTTCTGACCATCCTTGGTGTGGGCGCGCGTGTGTGTGCCTGTGAGATGAAGGAATTGTGGGTCCAGCGCTCAGTGTGTTGTGCCTACAGGGGGTTAAACTGCTGCATTCAGCTTGGCTGCTCGTCCCTAATTTATTAAAACCAAGCCTTATCAGATGACAAGCGTCATTGAAGTTTGACATTGATAGAATAATCTCCTCTAACAGCAGCTTCCTGTGTGTGTATGCTTGTGTGTTTGATGGACACTGTGTGCGCGCGTGTGCGTGTGTGTGTGTGGGCGTGTGTGTGTGTGTGTGGAGGGTCAGTAATATTTACAAAAGACAGAATCTGATGAGATCTAAATGTAAGTATTTTAATTTATTTAATTGGTGAAAAATACAATATATACATATATAGCATTATGCACAATGAAAGAAGTGTGTGATAGTGATTCAACAAAGACGTTTTGCTGTTCAGTTGCCTTAAAAAAGCCCCAGAGGGATCACATAGTATTCATTCAGCTATTTTCATATATTTTTATATTAAAATGCAGCAGGTAGACAGATAAAGAAATCTATCTGTCTATAGATAGATAGATAGATAGATAGATAGATAGATAGATAGATAGATAGATAGATAGATAGATAGATAGATAGATCAGTTAATATTTCAAAAGATTCACAACTTGGAAAACATTCCTAAGCAAAATCCTAACTTCAATAGCTTTCCAAATATTTTTGATTGAGAATAGATCTCTAAAAATCCATCCATCCATTTGTAGCCCAAGTTAAAAACTCTATTTTCCCACTTTCCCGATTACATGAGCGCACCATTTGTCACGTGGTATCAAAAAGGTTGCAAGCTGCTGCAACAGACCTTTTTCACGCTTCCGCGTTTTAAAGCGGATGTGGGGTTTGACAATTTCCGGTGGCTATAGCGTTAGCATTAAAAGGCTAGGAAA
>CAEGAE010030380.1:0-29684 GCA_903067095.1 Girardinus metallicus | reverse complement strand
CAAGCTCCCAGGCCTCTGGTAGAGGACCCGAGCTCAGAGGATGAAAGAGACCACCCGCAGAGGGTGAGAAGGGAATAAAAAAAAATAAAAAAAAATAAAATATATATATATATATATATTAGTAGTAGTAGTAGTAGTAGTAGTATTTTCACGCAAAAACGTGAATAAAGTGTGACAACTTTGCCGAAACACGTTGTTTGAGCTTTCACGGTGTCCGTAGTTCTCCAGATAAGCGCGCTGAACAAGCGTGTTCTTGCTATGCGCGTGCTTTCTCAGTGCTCATAAAGAGCACGTGCGCATTTTGCCGCGGAGCGGCAAGACGCAGGGGAAACCTATCTGATGGGGAAACGCGGATCGACGTAACACCTGCTAGCTTTACCGCGGTGGAATAACTGTGGTCTGGGAAATGACGCGATCAAGCAAAGAATCTGAAAAAGGGACGCAAAGTTTTGATATTAATTGTAAACACTACGATAGCAAGATAACAAGGTCCAAAATGAATCACATTCCACAGGTCAGTAAAAAGCTTTAATTAAAAAATAAAGAATGTGGAGAGAAGGTTAGTCATGCTATTTTAACTTTTATAACTTTAACATGTACGCTTGCTGCGCAGTTCGGAGTTGTTTCTAAATCTGGTTATTTCATTCATCCAGCAGACAGAGCCAGGAGACACAGCAAGCGGCAGCTTAACACATAAATAAGGCGATTTCCTGACAGATAACCAGGAGTTCAGGTGTTTAAGTTCACTAATCAACCACCGCGAGTGTTCAGGCGATCACTTCCTAATGATCAAATAGAATTAAATATTTCATAAAGCATAAAGAGCCAAAGTTTGTTCAATTTTAATCCATGGCTCCTATAGCGACATTTAAGTAAAATTGAATTATTGTCAGTATAAAAAATAAATTCGCTTTGTTCTCTCTTGTATCTTTACAGAACTGACAGAAACCAAACTCTTTATAGATTTATATGCAGAGACTGTGGGATTGAAGCTGTGTAATATTAGTGTCATATCCTGTCATTTCAGGAACACAATGACTTGCGCAGTTCGGTGACACATTGTGGCTGCGCTGCATTTGATAAAGTCTATCAAACAAGGGATTAATGTTGCGGTGATCTGTATTTGTCTGTGTTAACGGGTAGGATATTCAGACAAAGGAAGGGATCTTCTTGTGGTTTCGTCACGTATATAAATTGTTCCAATGCTAAGCTAAGCATAAGTTTCCACTTCAATAATGTTATCCAATATATTTAACATTAACACAACCCGCTATAGTTTTCTGTTTGTAAACACGTAGTTAGCAGTTTTGGATGCGTAGCACTGACCGATAGACTGAGTTATCTATCTGCAACGGTAGGAAAATCTGATGAGGTAGCTCTGGTAGTAAGCACACCGGCGACCCCCAAAGATCCAGTTCTGCCGCCGGCTTCCTCCAAGGCTCGTGGTCCGGCGACCCCCAAAGATCCCGTTCTGCCGCCGGCTTCCTCCGAGGCTCGTGGTCCGGCGACCCCCAAAGATCCCGTTCTGCCGCCGGCTTCGTCCGAGGCTCGTGGTCCGGCGACCCCCAAAGATCCCGTTCTGCCGCCGGCTTCGTTCGAGGCTCGTGGTCCGGCGACCCCCAAAGATCCCGTTCTGCCGCCGGCTTCGTCCGAGGCTCGTGGTCCAGCGACCCCCAAAGATCCATTTTCTGCCGCCGGATTTAAATCAAAAAATCCAAGACGGCACCCAGTATCTCATTGTTCCTGAATTGTACATGTCCGACTCTTTGGAACATTTTTTGCCCCATGTTCCAAAGAGTCAGGTTTTCTTCTTGGATTTCTTCCAGGGTGTCTTCACCTGAAGGGACCTCCTATTCTGTGGTCAGGTTCTCTTCTGAAAACCCGACATTCTCGACTTCATAATGTCCCTTCAGGCCAGCTTTCATTCTTAATTTTACAATTTGAAGTTCAGACTTCAACGCAGATATTTCGTCGCAGAGTTTAACATTTTCTTCTTTAACTCTTTTTAATTCCCTGGTTGTCTCGTCCAATGAATCTTCTGCTTTTTCCATTGCAGTTTCATGTGTCCGTCTAAGTTGCTCGTTGTTTTTGTCCAGGGCTACATAGTTTCCTCTCCACAGTTCTACTGCTGATCTTGCTTCGTCCAATTCGCTGTTTAAAAATTTAATCAGGCTTTTGAAATGCTCGTTTTCGTTCGTAAGCATCTCATTTTCCGCTTCCCAGTTTTTGGACTTGTTCTTTTGTTGACCGTTGAGGTGCTCGACCTTTGCCCTCAGATACTCGACTGTTTCATGTAATTGCTGGTTTTCTTTCTTCAGCTTCCCGCTGCTCTTCTCCAAATCTTTGATGTGTCTCAGAAATAAATCTTTGTGTGCCATAATTGTTGTTGTTGGGTGTCTGCGAAAACTGGAAATTAATTTCTCTGTGGAATGTGAGAATACAAAGACAGTCACCAGTGATGTCACGGACAGGATGAGTGACATCACTGTTTCACATCAAAGCCACAGGAAGTCTGTTGCGTGTGTGTGGGTGTGTGTGTGGGCGTATGTGTGGGTGGGAGGATGTTTTTTTTTTTTAACTTTATTCCAGACACACTGTATAATGACAGAGTGAATTGTTAAGCATGTTTTTCTGCGTTGTTGTGGATAAAGTCACACAGATTCTGCCAAAAAGCATTAACAAAGGAACAGTGCCTTTGTTAATGCACTGTCCCTTAAACTGTGGACAACAGTTTAAGGATATGAATCACAAAACGTACAATTTACATCAAATTGTACGTTTGAGAGGGAACGGTATCTGATGGTTGAAATTTGTCCATCAGATACCGTTCCCCCCTTTTTAACACAGGAGGAACGGTATCTGATGGTTGAAATTTGTCCATCTGATAACGTTCCCCCCTCTTTAACACAGGGGGAACGGTATCTGATGGTTGATTTATGGCCATCAGATAACGTTCCCCCCTCTTTAACACAGGGGGAACGGTATCTGATGGTTGATTTATGGCCATCAGATAACGTNTGAAATTTGTCCATCAGATAACGTTCCCCCCTCTTTAACACAGGGGGAACGGTATCTGATGGTTAATATTGAGTGCCTAAACTAATATATAGCACTATAAGGTTGGGTTGTAATGAATGAATGAATGAATGAATCTATCTATCTATAACTACACACACACATAAATACTTACACATATATATATATTATTATTATTAGTATTATTATTTTCACGCAAAAACGTGAATAAAGTGTGACAACTTTGCCGAAACACGTTGTTTGAGCTTTCACGGTGTCCGTAGTTCTCCAGATAAGCGCGCTGAGCAAGCGCGTTCTTGCTATGCGCGTGCTTTCTCAGCGCTCATAACGAGCACGCGCGTATTTTGTCGCGGAGCGGCGAGAAGACGCAGGGGAAACCGTATCTGATGGGGAAACGCGGATCGACGTAACACCGGTGTCCGTTGTCTTGTAAACAGAATAAATGGATCTTTTCTGTCAGGGAATCCCCAGCTCATGCATAGTATGACGCGAAACATAGGTACTTCCTACAATCCACAGAAGAAGAAACTACTGACAATGCTGGTGTTACTACAATTCGTGTTTCCCCATCAGATACGGTTCCCTCAGCGCCTCCTCACCGCTCCGCACCGCCCAGGTGGCAAAATGCACGCGTGCTTGTTCAGCAATCATAACAAGCACGCGCTTGTTCAGCGCTCTTATCGAGAGAACTACGGACACCGTGAAAGCTCAAACAACGTGTTTTAGCGAAGTTATCCCACTTTTTTCCACCTGCACCCTAATCAGACACACATAGTGCGTGTTTCCCCCCAGTATCTGGTTGAACGGTATCTGATGGGGAAACGCGAATCGACGTGCCTTCAAGTAGAACTTTCTATTTATTATTATTTTTTTGTAATACATGCATACTTAGCTTCAAAGAACCTAGCAATAACTAATGGCTTGGCGAAGGCATTACACCTTTTCGATGTGTACCGTTACTGTGTAAACAAAGATTGTAATTAGAATGTCTTCATGTAAACGTGTTAACAGAAATGGAACAAGAATTCCATTTTGTTGTATTATTGTCATGTAAACAGGGCCCAAGTCCTGCAGCTAACACAGATAGTCCAGCTAGTGGCGATTCAGGTGGGATATTTACACATAAGACTATATGTTGCACTCATGAAAAAGACAGGAAAACTTCTTCAGTTTCTGCAATTTTATTTGCCCCAGGCTTTGTGAATGTCCTTTGGAATTGTTCTCTCTGAAGCAGCCGGGTATTAACTCACAGAAAAAAACGTTACAAAGTTTCTTCTAGTTACAACTTTACAACTTAAGCTATTTATCTTTTTAAAAAAGTGATGCAAGCTCCTGTGCCCGAATAAAAACCAGGCAGAATGTCTTAAACAATCAAATGAATAGGACAAATAAGATATTAAATAAATGAGTAAAAGATTGTTTTATCCATAACCTAAAAACACAGTAATAATTTAAATAATATACTTCTAGGGTGCAACATATATTCAATTTTGACATTACATGATGTCATGTGTGATTATATGTTATGTTTATGAGGCGATGGGACACTTGCCTCACTGTCGACTCCTGCCTCCGAGGAAAGTTCTTCAACAAGTGAAGATACATCCTTCAATAACAGTGCATCTTCCACATCCACTGGCTGTAAGATGCTATTTAATTTGTCAAATTAAAAACAAACCTTCTACTAACTAAAAACAAGTGTAATTTCTTGCAATAGTTAATGAGCAAGTATTTTGTTAAGGGTGCTTAAACTATATTTGGTATTACCATTAATGTCATGGTTTGATTTGATTGCAGTTTTAAAGTTTGACTAACTAACACAAAAAGATAACATTAACATGTAATGGTTTATCTGGTCTTTCTCTTAATACAGCTACTTCTGCCAAGAACAGAAAAAGAAAACCAAAGCTGGAGGCTACTCTTGAGATCTTTGCTGACAAGATCAGTACTGTTCTCAAAAGTGAAGATGCCGATCTTTTGTTGAAGATGATGCAAGCAGCTCAGCATGAGCATGAATGTAAAATGTTCACTATGTTATCATAGTTCTTGGAGAGATCAAACCACCCTCCACAGCAACCATTTTACCATACTCCAATGCAGCCCTCACAGCCGTACAGCCCAAGACAGCATCCTGCTCATTATTCCTCACCATCTCCCACCATTCCTGTGTCCTATTTTCAAGTATAAATCAGATTTTTACTTTTGTGTTGAATGGTTGTTTTATAATATATTCATCACCAATTACAAAAAAAAAAAAAAAAAAACTTCTTCTCTTTTCTGCTAAATTCACCAACTATACAATTCCCGTTAAGTAGTAAGTAGGGTAAAATAAGTAGTATTTAAGAAGAGCTGAAGAAATCTTGTGCTTTTTGAACAATAACAATATTTGTTGTTAATCTGTTGCTTAGAGATGAACGCGTTTTCTGGTAACAAAGTGCCATGAAGTATAAATCAAACTTTAAATTTTGTGTTAATTAAATACTATTAATTTCTTCACAATTACATTAAACAATTAAATACTTAACAATTCTTGTTAAATAGTAAATATACTACTTAACAAGAAGTAAATTGACAAATTTTGCAGAAAAGTGAAAATGTTTTCTGGTTTGAACCAGAGACCCCTGATTTCTCCTATTAACACAATGAAGTCCCTGTTCTTTAGGTAAGATTCAAACCAGTTAAGTACTGTACCAGAGAGTCCGACCCGTTCCTGCTATCCTGTTGCTTCAATAAAATGTTATGATCTTTCAGACAGTGTGCAGCTGGCTCCACCAAAGCTCTCACAGCATCACAAAGTTTGTAAAAAGTTGTGTGTCGTTCCAATGTGTTGAATCAATCGCTCGTTTGTAAAATCGTGACTACAATTTCCCCAAGATGCTGTATGTGTAGCCACTTCCATGTAGGCAAGGCTTGTCACTCCAATGCCTGAATAAGACGCTGACATCTCCTCTGACGACTGATAGATGATAGGCGATAGCACCATGGCTGAATTGTGAATATATTTTATGTAATTTTTTTAGAACCCTTTCTGGCATGGTTTTTAATTACTTATTCACATGTGATTTTAATTTCATTTCTTGTTTAATAAAAACACCCCAATTGCAAAGTTGTGTTTTTTTTTTTTTTTTTTTTTTTTACATTAGTGGAATATAGACAGAGCTAGCAAGGTCCAATAGAATCAGTAATGTGGTTCTTCACAGTCTGTATTTATGTAGATGTCATTGAATATTTTGACAACGTCAGTCTCATTACTGTGGATAGCATGGAAACCAGACTGAAAAACATCAAGGAGGTTGGTCATTAACAAGCAGTTCAACTGTTGAAACACAACTTTGTCATTATTTTTGATGATGAATTGAGGGATGGAGATTGGCCAGTAGTTCTGCATTAGTGAATTGTCCAGATTGTTCTGCCAATCCATGGAAACTTCCCCAGATGTCCAAGCAATATCGCAGAGTTTCTGACAATATTTTGACCTTACCTGGCCCTAAGCAATAATGGTCTTATGTGGTGACATTACAACTATGGAACCAACTGTGTTGCCAAAGTGGTTCTTTATCATGCCAAAACCACTTTGGTGTTATTAGCAGCAGTAGTTTTTCAGAAAATTTACTGTAATCTTTGCAATATTCTTTTAGCCACTATTTTCATGGGAGATGGGGTGTGGTGGGGTGTGGTGGGGAGGGTTAGGGAGCATGTCGCTGTCACGATTCCACTGATAAGCTGGGAATATGTCAAAAAGATTTACACAGGACATACAAACCCCCCATGCTTTCAAAAAGAAAATGTCTTTTAGATAAGTTCTATCTACCTGAGCTGCTCTTAATGTTGTGGAATAGTGTAGACCTTTGAGCTAACACTGTCTGTCCAAATTTCAGTTTACACATGCGGACTGATTAGTCTGTGCCCTTGAAAACCTGTCCAGATGCTTCCAGATGGCATCTCTGTAATGCTACAGGCGGCTCTGGGACACAGACGATTTGGCAGCACTTCCAGGATCTGTCCGAACAGACTGGGTGCATTACTGTGGAAGAGTTTCTGGTAATTTTAGGATTTGCAGAAACTCATGCATCCCAACTACCATCCCAAGACAGAAAAAAAATCTGGATTTTCTAACTCTGTTGTCATTTTCAGTTAAGTAAGACAAAATGAACTGCCACAACAACAGTGGGCTAAAATACATGAATATAGTAGAACCTGCTGAGTGAAAATGTATTGAAATGATGCAGATTCATGAACCATGATCATATAACAGGCACACTATAGCATAAATTAAATACAAACAATACTTTATGTACATTAAAACAAACAGTTACAGTGAATTTCTGTCATCAGTATTTATCATACAATTTTAAATCCATGTAGTTAGTAGCACCAAGAAATATAATGAGCACATTATTTATTACCAGAGGAGGGGCCAGGTCTTGATTGTCAACACACCTTATCCAACTTAAGAGTCATCATACCTGACCTGTTTGGAGTTAATCTGCTGATCCGACCATGTTTTCTTTTTTCAGTGAGAATGAGTAATAAAACATGGTTATAATTTAGATGCATTTCATGTAGTTCGGTTCACACCAATGACATCAAAGTTGGATAAAATTCGACTCTGTTGTTCAGACTGAAGACAATCGGATTCATATCTGATCTAGTCTGGGAAGAAAAGATCGTAACCGGGCTGCTCAGACTGTTGTGAAGAAAACAATCGGTTATATGGTTAACCCCTACCCCGAAAAAAAAGATTTTGGTCACATTTATTTGATTTGTGAACGTTGCCTAAGAATATGTGGCAAGACTTGAAAAGTAATATTTGCAGACAATGATCCAACCTGACTGAGCACAAGTTGTTCTGCAAAGAAGATCAAGCAAAATCTTTGTCTGTAGATTAATTTAGCTGGTGGAGTTTATGGTTGTAATATCAACTGACAAGATAGTTTTTCCTTCTGATGAGGTTTAGTGTGCTAAAAGTGTCATTTTACCTTTAGCTACAACATATCTGTTTAGTGTGGTACCTATGTGATACAATCTGTATCTTTGACCCAAATGAAAGGAATAAATACACAAAAAATTACAAAAAGTGTAATTTAGAAGTTTTGATTTTTTTTTCTCTCGTTCTTTGAGGGTTCCAGCCACTCAGAGAAGGCCAAGGAAGGACGGACTGTTTCTGTTTTCCCAGGCTGGACAGTGATAGCAGCATGATGCGCGTGTCTCTACAGACCGAGCTGGGCTCCGCTGGCTGCGTGCACATTATTGAGAGCTGTCAGAACTGTCGAGCTGAGGTCAGTCAGCAGGACGAAGCCACACGTGTGGGCCCTGTCCCCGTTACCAAACAGAGCAGTGGTCGTCGCATTGATTTGAAGGGGAATGAGTGCTGACACATCCTGTCGGCGCGGAGAGACACGCGGCTCCCGCTCTGCCTCACAGCGCGAGGCCAGCTGAGAAGCGCGCGGACTGATGCGTCTCTGGGGCCGGGGCGCTTCATTTCCGCTCTGAGACCTGCCCTGTAGCAGCAGCCGCAGCATCTGGACCACAGCTGGACATGTCTCTGCTGAAACAGCGGGGGAGAGAGCTCGAGCGCTTCGACGGACTGTCGCTCATCTACTGGTACGTGAGAACAAGTGGTCGCGTTCGCGCTGAGAGATAAATTCATTCTGAAACGATTTCATCAAACAAAAAGCAGCGCACAGTCAGAGTTATGTGGCTTTGCTAGAAAACGACCGAATCCTGTCAAAAAAGTTGTGACGACTTTTCTTTGCCTCAATAGCTTTGTGTTTTTATTGGAGTGCACATCTTCATGGTCAGACTTTAACAATAGTTTTTAACGATGCGTCGCAGTTCGCAACAGAGGGACGCACGTGCTGGTGCGGCGACCAAGCAGGGACTTCCAGAGCGATTTCAGTTGGTGGCCATTTGGGGGCTGCTGACCTTCTTGGTAATGCACAACAGAAAAGTGAGATTGTAGCAGAATTTTGTGAGTTGGATTTTTCAGTGCAGAAGTGGAGAATTTATCTGTCAGAAATGACAGATAAATAACTTCAATACCCTCTTTGTTGGTGCCAAACACCGAAGACAATTTAATTGATTTTTTTCCACAAATGTGGACAAATTTGCAGTGTCTGTCCCTTCCAAATAAAATATCACAAAATGCATAACAGCCAGAACAATAATGACTTGGATAGCGAAGAGAATGCTGAGTGTACGGTACACTCCGCCTGCCTGGCTACATGGCCAGCCCAGAATTTTATTTTGGGGCCCATTTACAGCCAAGTCCATTGCAATACGTCTAATGTATTTGTAGTGGCTAAAATCCTGTATTTTAGGCTACCTGTTGTTCCTGGTAGGCGTTGGTTTTACTTGCACTCAATCAAGATTCGTTATGCAGATCTTGAATTTGACTTATAATCATAAAGTCATTCATTTTCTGTACAGTTCCATTGTCTTGCCATTTCCATTTAGAACCACATAAATCTGACATAAATCAAACCCAAGTACAGTAGAAAACCGTTTGCCCCTTACCGTTAACAACACCTGAACAGAATCACACTTCAGAATCAGAACTCAAAATGAAATACACAGGACAAATAAATGGCTCATACAGTATTAATAAGCAGTCAGGGACAAAACAATACAGACATGTGATGCCACCACAGTTACATAAATGACTCAGTCAGCATTAAAATCTGACAATACTGATAGATTTTTATTAATGGTTTTAACAGTTGGTTGTGTGAACTCAGGGGCGTGGTGACCCCCAGACCAGCAGGTGGCCCTAAGCAGTCGAAGTTCTTTCTCATGTGAAACATTGAAAAAACTGTGTAGCATAATAGTGTAAGTTCCACAAATCCCAGAGTCAGTTTTAAATCTGTATAGAGTAATTCATTCAGGGTTTGATAATTCTACGTATGTTAGATTTGTATCTAGAGCTCCTTACAAAGTGTAACCCCCCAACCCCCAACAAAACCCCCAGCTCATTTATGAAGTGTTCACAAGCTGTGATTTAGATGCAAACTTCAGATTCAGCAGAAGATTTCATTCTGAATTTGAGAGCTTTGTACACAAAATAATCTGACAGATTATATTTATAGAAGAAAACAAAGATAAAAACAAATGCATTTCGGCTTCACTGAAACGGCGAATGACAAAGGTAAAAGTAGCACTATTAAGACTTTTATTTACTAATACTAAATTTTAGGTTTCTTGGTAATCTTATCTACCATTTTTTTGATATATACTTATTCTATTGTCTTTTTATGATTACTCTGACACTTAAAAACTATACGTTTCTAAGAAAACTACATGTTTTCCTTTCAGTTTAAAATCTGAAAGGAAATGAATTAGGATATCTTGGTTTATTTATGCATCCAAACGAATACAATTTATAGAAGACAAGTTTTATAGAGCGAAAATGATTAACTTTGGTGTGTTTAATAGGAACTTTTCCAGGGCTTGACCTGTCAATATGATCTATGGCTACTTAATAGAAGCACCATTAGCTAAAAATAGATATAATTAGGATCAACAACAGACTTTGCATGTCAGTTCAGGTAAACAGAAATAAAAATGAGACTCAAAATTTTAGATTCAGCAGCATTTTCAATTTACAATCAAAAATGGAACCAGTGGATACGTCAGACTGATGAAAACCAACGTGAGGCTTGTTACATCTGAAGGCCACATCACATTTCATGCAATCAGATGAGAGACATTCCCAAATGAAGTCAGATAAATCAGATGAAATGTGATTGATGGTGGAGGCAGGGCAGATCGGAGAGCTCCGTTTGTGCTTGTGTTTTGTCCCGTGGGGCGTCCGTCAGCTGAATGTAGGTGCTGAGTGGACGGTTGAAGCTGGGTCAGCCAGGGGTGCTTAAAGGCGAGCTCGAGAGACGGGACAACATTGCTGAGTGACCCCCGTCCCCGTGCGACTCCCCGTCATTTTCCAGCGTTCTCTCCGCGTCCTAACGCCACACTCATGATTCTCTCCTCCAAGAAGTTGCCCGAGCTCTGGGACTACTTTCTGATTTACGTCACAGGCGCCCTAGAATTTAATCCTGATTGCAAAGACATAGACCTGGGACTGTTTCCTCTAAGGATGAATCCCACCATAAAACCATGGTAGGTGTGATCAGAGAAAAAGTAATCTTCAAGCAGTTGTCATGATGGGTGTTCCTGCTTGACTGTGTCTATGTTAAGTCTGTCCTTAGATGATTTATAGCATGGTATGATAATGTGACTTATCAGCAATGATGTCAGGAAGAGGAGTTGTGTACGTCAGGTGAGTGTGCATGGTTTTCAGAATTGAAAAGTGGCTCGTTTTGTGAGGAGGGTCATGGAAGAGACGAGTTAAATAATTGGTAGAAGGGAAATTATTATGTCATATGCTGTTGACATGCAACACACAATATGTTGTTTTTCTATGTGTACAATATTGCAGACTCGTTTCAGTAGATCCTTACAGTCATTAAGGCCCTGTTTTCACATGGTGAAATGCTTTGTTTGTTTGTACTGTACATTTACACAAAAATAGCAAATGTTTTCTCTGACAACGGCACAATTTGGTAAGATCCCAAGATGTGTTGTGTAAATAGTAAGCATCTTGTCTGATCTGTTTTCTATATTACTTCACAAAGCTTTTTAGCTTAAATATATTAAGAAAAGCAATAAAATTTAGTTGTGATTGAAATTGGTTTCGCAAAAATCTATCACAAGGTTTTTGTGATGTGCAAATTTTGTCAACGTAAATTGAACCTTTTCCACTGACTTTCCTGAAGACGTTTTTTTTTCTTCTTTCAGCTTAAATAGAGTCCAGCTGTGTTAAGTTCAGTTGACTGGACTTGAGTTGGAAAGGCACACACTTGTCTATATTAGGTCCCACAACTGACAGTGTAGGTCAGAGGTCAAACACTCAGCATGAAATCTAAGGAATTATTTGTAGAGCTCAGAAACAGGATTGTCTTGAAGAACTAATCTGTTGAAGAGCCCAACGTGATTGTGAACCAAATCTGCCTGAATGGTTCTGTTTCAGAGAGTGAAAAATCAGTAAAAGACTCAAAACCCTCTCCATGTTTATGTTGGAATCAGGTGAATAGCGTTTTTATATTTAAAAAAAGAATGGCAATAATTGTGTGACTCAGAACCCCACACACAGATTTATGCTTGAATAATGCAACAAAAAAGTGGATGAATTTCTCATGAAAAAGAATTTCATGAGAAATTCATCTTTAATTTTTTACAACATTGTTCAAACCACATTAAAATTACATACGTTAGTTATTTGGACTTTTTTAAAATAGTTTTTGAATTCTGTCCTTGGGTTCATCTTGACTATGAATTTGACCGTCGGCTGTGACAGTGGTGGCAGGTGGGACTTGATGCTTGTTGACACATTATTTACTTGAATCCTGTCCTGTGTAATTTAGGCCTCTGGTGGCAACTAACATCACTTTAGTCCTGCTGTGACAGAGGAAAGCAACATGCTCTCATTAAGTCACCTGGCCTTAGCATCTTACACCTCTTTGACTGGGACCCACTATTTATTTGCGTTTTATTTAAGCAGGAACATGTTCCAAATGCAGGAGATACACATCACCCTCAGTCTGCAGAGGGAAATCAGTTCATCAGAGAAACAGGCAACAATCCTGGTTGCCACTACAGCAGCTTGGTATGCAGTCCAGCTGAACACTTTGCCTAGGACTGGGATAGGCCCCCCTTCCAAAGCATTCTGTAATCAGAAGAAAACTATTTACCATTTTAAAACATAACAAGGGTCTGAAATTTACATTGTAGATAGGAGGTAGGTGGTGAGAAGCTCAGAAATCTAAGATAAAGCTCAAAACTTCAGTTTTTTTTTTTTTTTGCCTTGCAAATTTTCAGTTTTGTCAGAAATTGTCTTGTTTGTTCTAGAATTTTTTTGGTGGAAATTTATTTCTTTTTTTTTTCTGTCTACAATGACCCTAATACGCCATCGTAAAAATTCACTTTGGGTATTGTGCATCGGAGGTGGGACCAAGTCAGTATTTTAAATTTCACTTCTGTATTGCACAGTTCAGTTAAACTTAGCTGCAAGACTAGTCATACTTTAAACTTTAATTTTCCAGAATTTCCAGAAAATCTCTTTCCTGAGTTCTGGTACAGAACCCACTTTCAGATACGGACCCCTGCTCTCTACTGGCTTTTCTGGGCAGAGGAAAAGCCATAACAAGAAGGTGGCTCAACCCTGAACTTCCCACCCATACCCAGTGGATGGATGTATTGGAGAAAATATTTTTGATGGAAAGAATGACCTTTATTCTAATACTAAAAAACTTTGAATTTAAAGAAAAATCAAGCAAGTGGATAACATATAGCATTTGTAAACATTTTGTATCCATGTTTTCGAGACCAATACATAAACATATACAAGATTTTTATGAATTGGTCTCTACTGCCACCTGGCTTGGCAGCCCCCCCAAAATATGAAAATGTTTTGCACCATCTCCCCCACATCTTCAGCAAGTATCCCCAGATCCCTGATATCTACCAATAATGCCAGGTACCTTACTACAGAAGAATAAATTAACAAATACTTATCACATAGATAACAACTGTAGCAAATGAATTCCTAAAAAAGCTTTAAGAAGAAGAATTCTGGTTAAAATGCACCAGAATTCATTCTCACCAGACATTCAAAATTTAATATTAAAAACTACAGTTCCAGGGCTTCTCCATAACATGCACTCACATTTTCTAAGCCCAAGTACCCCTGGAGCAGTCAGGTCTTCACAAAGCTCAAGGAACTCAAGAAACTCTTCACCTCTGCACCTGTCCTCCACTCACCAGATTCTTTTTATTACTTCATCGTGGAAGTTGACACCTTTGACTATGCTGTGTGGGCCATCCTAAATCTAAAGGTAAGAACAAGAAACACCCATGTGACATTTCTAAAAGCTTATTTATGGCTGAACAGAACTTTGACATGGGGAATCGGGAACTCTTGTTGGTCAAACTGGCTAAACAACCTTTAATTGTATGGACTGACCACAAAAAGCAAGTCAAGTTTACTTGTATAGCAAACTCCAAAAATGAGGCAGTTCAAATTATTTAGTGCAAAGAACATCTAATATCTTCACTCTGTCAAGAGATTAAATCCCAGGCAGGTCAGGTGGGCGTTATTATCTCTCTCCTACAGATCCAGGACTAAAAACACTAAATATGACACCCCCTCCAGAAGTCACGATAGACCCGAAGAGGGCCAGGCCCAGGCAAAAGAGGATTTCATCTTATCTCAGTCAGTTTGACTGGCAGTTACCAATCTCAAATTGGAAAGTTGGATTAAGGAGGCCTACTGACAGCACCCCATTCCAGGATTGTGCCAACAACCTACTGTAAGTCTCAAAGCACCTAGTAACAGAGATACTCACATTTTACCATAGTTCATGTCATTCAGGAGTGATCAATACTCTTATCAGTTGTCCAGGTCCATTTCTGGTGGAAGATTCTTCGCTGAGACGCCAAGGAATTAATCTCACCATGATGCATATGATGTCAAGCTAAATCCTCCGATCAACCGTAGACTTACTCCTGTGACCATCCCATGCTGCCCTTGGTCCTACATATCCATGGATTTCCTCACTGATCTACCCTCTTACAGTAGCTAAACTCTGTTATTCAACATTGTTGACTGTTTCTAAAAGATGACTCATATGGTCTGACTCATCAAACTTCTCTGCTCTAAAGAATTGGGAGAGACCCTTTTTCAAGAGATTTCTTCCCATTGTATCTGACAGAGGCTAACTTTTCATCTCCCATTTCTGGAGGGAGTTTTGCAAACTTCTTGGATCCAAGTGAGTCTCTCCTCTGGATTTCACCCACAAGCTGATGGACCGACAAAACGACTCAAAAAGGAGGTTGAGACCGATCTGATTTGTAAACAGGACACCACTAAATAGTCGCAGAACTTACTCTGGGTATAGCTTGTCCTCAGTTCTCTTCCCACCAGTGCCACAAGTCAGTTGCTAATTCTTCATAATTTATCAGAATCATTCCCCAGTTTTCTCCTTTCAAGATGGATCAACTTAAGTACCATCTATCCACGCAGCTGCACTAAGATGCCAGAGGGCATGGCAATGAGCCCATAGGGCTTCTGTTAAGACTTCTGCTGTCTGTTCTGGAATTTCCACCAGCACCAGCAAACCAGGAAGGGCAGAGTGTGGTTGTCTAGAAAGGATCTTCCTCCTCATGTTAACTCCCGCAAGCTGGCCCCCTCTCTTCATTGGTCCTTTTCCCATCTCTAAGGCAATTAATGTTGGATCAGTTTGCCTATGTCTTCCTAGGACTCTGGAGGTATGTCCCACCTTCTATTTGTCCCTCATCAAACCTGTTTCCACGACATGTCTTATGCAGTTCTCCAAATACATTCCACCTGTCCGGTACATCATCAGCAGCGTTTTCTACTCTTATCAGGCACCTCCTCCAGTCCAGAAGGTGCAGCATTCTTGGGTTCCTGTCCAGCACATCATGGACAAGTCTCTGATTTTTCAGTTTCATTGTGACTATCCTCAGCAGTTACAGGAAGAGTCAGAGCAAACTATCTGCTGAGGAGGCTGAGGTCTTTTGGAATGCAGGGGGAGCTACTGAAGAACTTCTTTGACTCTTTCATAGACCCCAGATTGTTTGGATGATGGAAGACCTCTTTCTATTTTATTTGGGTACCCCTGCTCTAGCTTGTTACCCAGGTCTCCCACTGCCTCTGCATTCATAGATACAATTAGTCGCAATGCCAGAAGCTGCTTTCATCATGTCTTCTCTACAGGGGTATGATATTTAATGAAGAATTAAGAGCATTTCTTTATTTCATCTCTCCTACTCTCATTGTACTGTTTAGGCATCAAAACCTCAAACCCAAAAAGTCCCTGCTTTTCTCAACCCTTAATGGTTCACATGCTTTTATTTTAATTTGAGCTCTTCCCTTTGTCAGTATTTTCTCCCCCTGCACTTGTCTTCACTTATTTGTTTATTTATTTGCAGACACTTGACAAGACAATCGGAATGTGGCCCATCCTTTCTTGTCTGAAAAAGTCAATATGCAGTAATGAAATTCCAGTTGCCCCATTATCGCCCACTCTCTTCTCCATTCCCTCTGGTGACTATTGATTTGTGAAGAAGGACTTCACAAATCGATAATCTGAATCTCTACTGATTTTCTCTTCACAGAAGATGTGGATTGTGAAGCATATTGCTGACTGGTTTTCTCTCAAGGGAAGTGTTCTTGTTGCTGATGTTTTATTTGTCCTTCTTACTACCCTTGATATCTCCTTACAAAATTGACTGCTGTGTACAACTCAGAGGTATCCTACTGTTATTCGTTGATTAATCTTAAATTAGCACTTGTAATTCAGGTACAAAGTTATTCTGCTCTTTCGACTCAAAAAAATTTATGTAATCTTGTTTGAGTTGCACATAAAAAAAAAACATGACAGCAAGGTGCTGATAAACAAAATGCTTGATAGTGAGCTAAGCGTTTTCCTCTAGAGGTCAACTTTGCAGCGGAAAAAACTCAGACACAGATCAGCATTGTTTTCATTTTTCTTACTCTTTGTATAGTGCTGGATTCTGCAAAACACGCATGAAAGAACCGGATTTAAAACTTTGTGTGTGAAGTCGCACGCGTCCATGTGTGTCACTTTATGATTGGGTCTGAGCCTGTTTGATTTCTCCTTGTGGATTGGGTAATCCTGTAATCTGATAATGACACACTGTGCAGATTTAGTGATTAAAATCGGGAGGCAAATGGTTGTTGCCATGGCTTCCAAATAAAGGAAGATGTGAGTAAATCTGTGTGTGGATGAGGACAATGTGTTTGCAGTTTTAAGAGAAACAAGGGAAGTGAAATGTGTGTGATTTATCAGACTGATTTTTTTTTTTACCACAAAGAGATAATTAGAAAATGTTTACGTCTTGTATTGTAGATTATAGCACACAGTACATTAGCAGTCAGACCGCTTCTTTGCAGGATTTGGTGTATGTTTTGATGCAATTATTTATCTCTTTAGGCTAACTGTTGCTGATGCAAGTGTTGGAAATAAATTAATCTGTCATATTTTTACGTTTTGCAAAGGAACAGATCATTTTGTTAAAAGTAGAGATATGGACAAGCCATCAGCTACCCCACTGCTATCTGGGAACTTGTACATATTGTGGATTTAATAGTCTTTATAAAAAAACTACTTTGCCACATTGTTTAAAAAAATTTATCGTACTTTCACAAGGGATTGGTTTCAGTTTCCATCTACATGAACCCACAAATCTCCCCCTTAACCTTGTTTTAAACATGCCAAACCCTTACGGAGCAGTGTGGCGCAAAGTTAAAGGCTATGTCAGCCAATCAACCACGACTTCCTTTTAGGAATTAAACATGGTGCCAGTAGGTTAATATGTGTCGACATATATGTCGACACATATTAACCAACTGGTTAATAATCAACCTCGTTTATGCTAATATTGCTCGCCATCGCACCTACTCCGTCTACGTCAAACCACCCCTACACACACACACACACACACACACACTCGAGCTGGAGGCAAGTCCATCCTGATTGGATGAATCCTGTGGCCGCTGGCTGGCCCTGGGCTGACCAAAATTAGCACCAAAGAGTCGCAAACTGAGGGGGCGTGGCTAGACGCTTGTCAATCATTCTGAGCCTGACAGACAGTAACACTGAGTGGGGCTGTCAGAAGTTAGCCCTTTGGAAAGACCAAGGGATTTTCCCCGGGAGATTTGACACCAGGTTATTGACAATTTAACAAAAAGTGATACATTATTTGTAAAATGTTTTTCTGGCCATGTATGAACTAGGCAGGATATACCATATATTACATGTTGTAAAATGAGCATTAGCTAATCCTCATATAATTTGCTTTCATTAATTATCAAGCAGAATTGTTTTCATAGCTATGTAATTTATTTATTTATTTCTTTTTGGAAAAAATGTGTGTATGATCTCAAGCTAATATTTTTCAGCTTCATTTATAGAATTTATGAATACATTAATTTGTGAACATGCTTAGCAGTCATTGTGTACGCACAGTTCAAACAGAAAGGTCTTGGAAATGGTACTCATGGTCTCTAAAATAGCACGGTTCTTGCAGGTTTTTAAAACCAGATTTCAGTCCTTTTTTCTCTCATCCTCAGAGTATATTTCATTTTAAAGCCAAGGATTTCCACAACAATATGAATTGAAAACATCCCTTTGTATATGGTAGAGGAATACCTTCCCGTCTCAAGATGAGAAGAAGGAAAACTATTGTGCAGCTAAGGTACCCTGGAGAAAATTAGCTGAACAAAAAATACAGTCCAATTTAAGCAGTCATGTTGCAAATATGTGCCAATAACCTTCAGCCTTCTGCATTTTGATTCAAGTTCAAAGCAGCTTGCGGTTTTTGAAAGCATCCTGCAAATATGCTTTGAAGAGCTGCTAAGCCTCTCTAGGTATTAGATCAAAAAAATGCAGGATTTCATATGTTATGTAATCCTGCAACTGATCAAAGAAAATACAAGTCACCCAAATCAAAATGTTCAATGAACGTCTTTTTAGGTGGATTAGCTCAAACACTGGAAAACATGCAAACAACTGACACATGAATATGGAAGAGAAGCAGATGAATGTAGCGCTTTAGGTCCAAAGATGGTGAGTCACAAAAACAGACCGCAGCTTTTCTGTAAGACACAAAACTCCAGCTATCTGTACACAGAATAAGACACGTTACCATGGTGAGAGCAGCAAGCTCAGGTTCAGTTTTCCAACTTAGTGACCAACTACACAGCTCAGCTGCTGACACCCATGACAAACAACAACAGACTCCCTATAATACTAAATGCAGATGTGCCAAATCTGCACAAGATGGCAGCATACACCATTGACCTTTCCCAAACCCAGTTCTAATCCACTGTAACCTTCTAATGAACTGTTATCACTAAATTACTGAAAGTTGTTTTTCTTCTTGATTCCTATACAAACATTTCTTTGCATTCCTGTCTAAAACTCTCAGTTGGTGGTTTCCTGTCAGGGTAGGAAGCTGCATGATCAGCATCAGAAGTGAGATAACAACAAGGGAAATTTTGCTGCAGTCTAGAATCACATGGTGAGGGACTCTTGTTGTGGGCAGGAGGGTTGAAAGGGAGGACTGGGTAACATCTACTTAGAGCTAATCAGATATCCCTTGGTAAGGGAAAATATATATTCAGATTTATAGTGACAAAAGCGCAATATCAATTGGAGTAGTAAAAAAACCCCACCATGTATTCCAGCATAAACAACAGCTGAGGATAACTACTGCTGCAGATGATCCTCAACAATAAGTTATTTACCCTGGAAAATAGATTTGATTTGGATGTAATTTGATCCTCATACAGAGCTGCAGTCGGTGTGTTTGTGGCATGGTATACCTAGAACAGAGGTGTCCAAACATTTCGTCATAAGGACCAAACTCGTGAAGTTGCAAGCACTTGGAGGCCACAATTTTTTAAGATATACATATTTTTCGTAACATTTTTAAAGAAAACATTTTGTGCCTTTTTTAAATCAACAAAATAGTCAGACTTTTTTTTTTTTTTATAAAAAATGTATGCGTAATTGTAGATGCAAAACATAAAAAAAAACTCTTGCACTACTGCGTTGTCAGACACAACTCCAACATTTTGGGTCGATTGTTTTCTTATTTGAAAAGTGAGATTTGCTTTGTGAGAAAAAGCAGGTCGATGTTTGTGGTTCTAGTTAGTCTAGAATTGAGATAGACGCAAAAACATTAAGAAAATGGAATAAATTTTTTGTACCTAATATTTTTTTATGATTGTATTTACCTGTAAAAAATAAAATAAAATGCCCCAACAGATGAAAAGTGTCCGTCTGCATCAACTGAGTCCGCTGAGTGCTGCTCATCATTCCCTGGTTAAAGTCTGCAACTTCTTGAGCAGGAACATGTGAAGTGGTAAATTTACCAACCTGTGCAGTATCAGTCTCTGATTCTTTCAGATGGGATTGTTTTGCACTTTCTTTGTTTGAATTTGCTACTTTGTAATCATACTTATATTTTAAATGTTTCACAGTCTAGAATATTTAGAGACTGCTCTGATTTAGGGTGACAGACCACATCGACGGTACCAGCAGTATTTCTTTTTTGGACAGCAAAAAAGAAAGAAAGAAGAACAGGTTCAAATCAAGCCACTCTTGATTAGAACCTGTAGACGCTAAATGACTTCCTGTAGTTGTACCGAGATTTACAGCATCTTCCAGGTTTTATGTGTGTGTGTCAATGCATGAATGTAGGAGTCAGAGTTTTAGTTATTGAGTTGTGAGGAGTTTCCAGTTGTTGCGTAAATGTTGCATTTATGATGATGAAATTGGGGTGTAAAGTCTGTCAGTCTGCTGTACTCAAACACACACAGACAACCAGTCAAAGTTAAATTACTCTAGGTTTAGTATCCAATCAATGGCTTCCTTGGATTTAAGTCTAAGCACAAAAGTCAGCATGATGGCTGTTTGTCTCTGCTGTATTTTGTTCTTTTTTGATCAAATAAATTTTTTGGAGAACTGAACATGCAAGAAAGGAAACAAATTGTATTTAAAGTGACAGTACTATGTAGAATCAGTTTTTTTGAGGTTTACATCATGTTATAATATTGTTCCCTCATCAAAAACATACATGGAGTGTTGTTTTGATTCTTTCATGCATGTCTGAGAAATCCTCTAATCTCAAGTGACAACCACTCAGGATACAAAATGCCTTGGTGGACCTAGCCCCGCCTTTGAAAGGCTGCTCCTCCTTGTAGGCGCAGCTTCCAAGCTTCCGAGCTTCGGCTTCACAGAAGCTCCGCAACTCCCTCACTCGGCTTCTTCAAATTCCTCCATCCATCCATTTTCTTACGCCCTTGTCCCTAGTGTGTTTGGGAGGATGTGCTGGTGCCTCGCAGCACCAGCACATCCTGGTGCTGGGAGGCACCAGGATGTGGTGACATTTCAGGTGAGAAACGGGGTTCACCCTGGACAGGTCACCAGTCCATCGCAGGGCAACACAGAAACGGATAGGACAAACAACCATGCACACACACACACACGCACTCACCCACTCACATTTAGAGAAACCAATTAACCTGACAGTCATGTTTTTGGACTGTGGGAGGAAGCCAGAGTGCCCGGAGCGAACCCACGCATGCACAGGGAGAACATGCAAACTCCATGCAGAAAGACCCCGGGCCAACTGCACCACTATGCAGCCTCCTTCAGACTGGCCAGCAGCAAATAGTAAACACCTGGTAGAACTCTGTTCCCAGTGCAACTCTGGTAAAAACATTGTTAAAGGGTTAATAGAGGAGCCATGTTGTGATGACTTCCTGAGTTTCAGAAAGAGCAGAAGAAATTTTTATAACAACCGAAGGTAACATAGATACTTGATTGTGCTACTAAATAACAGTACATACCTGGAAAATACAGAATACAGCCTCTCGGCAAAAAGGATCATCGGCGCCCCCTACCATTAGCCTCTGAACCATTTTCACATATTAGGTAAAAACTGGGAACAGAACCTTGAAGTCTGCTGTTCTGGATGGTTCCTGTTTTAGTCTGTGAACCTAGAACCTGTTGGTGGAGCCGGTGTAAGGCCTCTTGGTTTAGCAGCAGCTGGGTCTCCTCCAACGCTGTGTAATCCCAACAGCTGGACAACTATTAGAACGTCTAGCTCTACATTAGGATCTTTACATTTTCCCTTATTTACACATCAGCCACAACCTTAACATCCCCACCTAATATTAAATAGGTCAGTTTTTCATCTTCAAAAAGCCTCAAATTAAAACGGTGGTGGTAGTTGAGAGAAAAACAGTGTTTTTTCTATGTCTTTTTTTTACTTAGTCTGGGATCAGTCAAAGTTTGAATCAAAGTTGTAATGACCTTACAGAACATGTTTTGAGGATATCGGATCGATTGTATGTAAAAAAAAAAAAATCTGCTGACCAACTAATTTATTTAAATAAAGATATAAAAACAAATGCAGGTTTTAGCAATTAAAAAAATGTGCTTAATGAAATAGTTCTATGCAATTTCCATAAAAGAATGACTCCAAAACAACTAGTAATATTTTTAAGTCATAAGCAACTTTTATTTAGCTGGATTGAGGGCCAGAAACAAGCATTATATTTTGTCAAACGGCATCATCAAAATCGTGAATGCACATCATAAATGTTCATTAATGTTCCATTTATTATGGTTCAAAGCAACTCTAAACAGCTGGTTTATAGTCTAGATTTAAAGGAACTCGGTGTTCAGCGTCGTTGCATTTTAAGTACATGAAGTTGATCTGTATCTCAAAACACTCTTCTTATATATATCTATATCTATAGATATATATATATATATATATATATATATATCTATAGATATAGATATATATATATATATTTTTTTTTTAATGTGCACAGGAGTTAAGAAAGGATTAAAAATGGTTCACATTAATACATTATGACAAAGCTGTTCATCTCTGATACCCCCTATGGTGGAACACCTCCAACTTCATTCTGCTAAACTCCGCAGAACTTTCTAGATCCTTTCATTTATTTCTTTGCTTTACCTTCCAACTTTAACGTTTGTTGATTCTTAAAGCCAGAAATGTGAGAAATGTTGCACACTATTTCTCCTTCATGCGTTCCTCAGTTTTAAGAACATGATGTTTTAATTTGAGGTTTGAGTCTAATGGTTCTCCAGCAACAATAAAGGCAGCTTTAAAAGCATGCGTTAAGTAGATTTTACTGTGTGCAGTGGTGGGGGGCAGACCGGGGGGATTGGGGAGGGGGTGCTGTGACAGATGTACGTTCCTGAAGCCAAGGCACTTTACAGAACTACATCTGCCTCTGGAAACCAAAAATAACCCAAAGAACAGAATTAAAATAGATGGTAAAGTGTGCATGGTAGCATAATCTGTTCCCGCTGTTTGGAGCATTTGAGTGGCCCTCTTACGGTGGCCTATATTTAGCATGTCTGCATGTCTTATGGATTTAGGTGCATTATCCTTTTGCCATAAGCTCATCTTCTCTTCATCAATTGGCAGTCTTCATGTCTGCTTGGCAGCTGTGGCGCAGCGTTTACGGGGGAAATGCACAGGGACAATGACAGCAGCCAGTGTGTGATGACCGGGCGTTCTCGCAGACAGCAGCGACATGTTCCAAAGGCTCAAAGTGCCTCTCGGCTTCGCCAGGTATGCTTACAATGGCTTTACCATGAGTTGGGTTGAACAGACTCTGCAGGGATGTGCAGGGACTTCTTCAGCTTAAAATGGACTACAGTCATAAATCCAGTGTTTGTGTCAAGTGTGTTTGATATCTGCGTGTTGGTACAATGACAGCATTTGAGCCTTGATATAGAATTTTGAACCATTGTGAGTTTCAGAAAATCTTCAGTAAATTCAAACTAGTGTACCTAAATTTTTGTTTTTAGAATTTGCTGTAGTTGTTTCTTTTTTGTATTGTTTTTCTGCAGTGAAAAAAAGTTTAAATGTTAAAAGATCTTTGATTGATGTGAAAACAATGCCCATGATTAGTGGATGTGAATCTCTAGTCAACACTTGCTCAACATTAGGTGTGTTAGGTGTGCGTGTTTCTCAGCATGTGATTGGTTGGGTATGCTACAGTTTCTAAGTAAGAACATTTGATCCCTTTATGGTACGGTACAAACATATACATTAGAGGAACATAATTAGACCCTATTACGTTTCCGTCTGCAGCTGAAATTATTTCTTTTTTTTTTTTAGATAGTAACCTAAAAATATTGATATTGCTTTTCTTTGGGTTTATATTTTTTGACTTATGGCTTGCCGTACTTTCATTCCTCAAGATCCGAAACAGTCGTATGGAATTATTGTATTGGATTATAATGAATTAAAGGGATTGAAGGGAAAAACAGATAGATGTTGAATCAGCAGACCTGTAATAAAAAGTGACATTTAGCAACGCGGCGCAGATGCTTGCTGAGCAGCAAATGGGAATTCTCTTTAATGGATATCTGTTGTGGATTAGTTTGCAGTTTCTGAATGGAGATTGAGGAACTTATGCATTCATGTGTTTAAAGGCATGTAAGCACATCTTTCTGTGGCCTGCTACAACAGGCAGCCAGAGCCTGCTGGAGGAATAAGCTAACTTCCTGCCAGCAGGTGGTCCCCAAGAAAATGTGACTTCTCACACAGGAAACAAGATCCCAGTCAAATTTCTTTGAAGTCATGTTTTATAAATACAGGATTTCATAACACCTGAAGATAACATAGATACTTGATTGTGCTACACAATGTTACTAAGTGCCTGGAAAAAGGTGAGTGACGTGAAGAAGTGAGAACCTGATGAAATCCTGCTTAGAATCCCCCCAAAACAACCTGAATCCAGCTCCACGGTTTCTTTTCTGCCAGCTGTTTTTGCTAAAATGAAATTCTGAATGACTCCAGTAAGATTTTCTGTTTGTCAGCTTGAGTTTTATAATCATATTTAGTTCGATGTTTCCGTTGGACTTGTTTTACACCACAGTTCCAAACAAGGACTAAAATGTGAGGAATTTTGCCCGGTAGTGGAGAATGTGTGACAGATAATCCCCCCGCACAATCACTTCAAGCCTCAATGCCCCGCTTTGTTGGAATTTTTTTTATTTTTTTTTCGGTGACTTTAGTTATGTAAGAGATTAAACGTGTGGGAGAAGGTGGAGATGTTTTGAGCGGACAGTCTGTCTTAGTGGAATTAGAGGCTGGCTGTGCGCAGACAGGGAGCATCATGAGGCTGGAGGCTGAGGGCTGAGGAAGCTGCTGCCGACCCGCCGTCCGACTCAAACCACCGGGGCTCCATGTAATGATGCCCACCTTCTCGGTCATGTATAAAGGAGCTGTGATCATTAGCAGGTAAGAACCAGCGTGCTGCCGCTGAAAGCCTCCCGAGCTTCGCGGGGTTTCGGCTCCTGTGTCGGTGGAGGAGCGAGCGGCGCGGTGTTGGCCGGAGACCGGAGCGGATGGAAGTTGTGTTCTGGATGTGGGAGCAAGTCTGGAAAAGTGGGAAAGAGGCTTTTCTCTGCGGTCGTTTTTAGTGAGAGAGTCCTCACTATCTGCGCAGGCTACTGGGGAACATGCTGATTCACAGGTGTCTCTGTTCTGGTTACCATGAACTTTCTATGCTGCCTGTCACTGAACACGAAGCTGCGTGGATTTCCTTCACGTGGAATAACTCTGAGTCACTCCAGCTCTGTGGGGCTATTCCTCCAATTAGACTAAGTTCATTATCACTTACTGAAAATGTTTTTCTTATTTCCGTTTTAAAGTTACTTGCCAGATGTTCTTTAAAATCAATCAAGCTAACTTTACTTTCCGTTTATCGCATGTAGGAAATTATATTGTCTAGTTTTTCTTTTTTGTTTTGTGTTGCATAATAAATTGTCTTCACAGTCTCGTAAATGCTTTCTATATGTCTCTGGTGACGTCACATAAGGTACACTTACAGAAACTTTTTTCCCCACACTTAACTCTTGACTTTAATTAAAACTTTTCCTAAGCTAGTGAAGTAACTAAAAGATATGAAAAATAATTGTAACATTTTAGTCCCACCCTCTTAAATCTCTGAGCTGCTTCACCCGAACTCGACCTGTGCCACAGTCTGATTTGGATTTAATAGCCATCACTTTCCTGCAATTCCGCTCAATTCTCATCTCCCGTCAGTGTTTCGTCTGACCTTTCTCCCATTGAGTTGGATTTTTCTGGTAGACGTTTAAATGCGCCAGTCAGTGAACAGAAGGAGAAGCTGTGAATGATGACATCAGTTTTCTGAGCTGTTGTAGAATTGCAGTTGAATTAGCATTAACAGCCGCTGAGTAAGCCTCGGCACTTCTCTGTTGGCAGTGGGGAATGGCTGTTTACAATGAGAAACTGTTGGTTAGCTAATGTAGCTAATGTATGCGGTTAGCTTCATAATGTCAGACTGGCACAGAACATGCATTAGCGACTGGATAAAATCATATCCAATTAATTTGGAGAGTCCAAACCTCCAGGAAGAAATCATTTCTCAACAGCTGAGGGTCCAGAGCTTCTGGCTAATCTCAACTAGGTCTGTCTCTCATTTGTACAAGCAGCAGATATCCAAGACAACTAGCAATGTCATGATAAATGTGAGGATCTCTCACACCAAAACATTGTGTTCTGTCCTTCACATTGTGTACATATTGTGTTTTGGAGGTTTTAAGCATCAGGAAAATGTTCACTTCAAATATTGATTCATGCACCTTATTAGCTTAGTTTAGGACATTTTGTTTTCTGATGTAGATATATGAATGTAAATGTGTTTATGTCAGTTGGTTTATGTGGATTGTGTCCTGCGGGAACATCTACTGTTATGATACATCATCCTACAGTCTAAATATTTTATTGAAATGCTAATTCATAACATTGAGAACATATTAGCCGATATTTATTTCACCCAAGCAGGCCTTTACAAGATGAATATTGCACACTCTGTTAGTAGGAGGACCATATATATTGTGCAGCCTTAGTGGACGCATTCTACCTCTGAACAAACCTAAATCCAGTTCTTTTCCATCTTTGTGTTGTCAGATATGACATTTTTAACGTCTGAAGGACTCTGGACTGAGTCAAGACTTTTGAGATGTTGAACTTGTGGCAGTGTTCGTCGCCAAAGAAGTGTTGGACTCACGTTACGTAATGTAATCCTCCTACAGCATGTAACTGGATGGAAAAGACAAATCCAGTTTTTAAACCCAGCCAAAACAGAAAGTTTAAAAAAGAATTAGGAGGAAATCTTGGCTCTTCCCTGTGTTTACAAATCTGTCGCCAAACCGTCCCGATTAAAACGGGTAAAAATAATCTTCTCAGAGAGGAGAAGACGCACCAGATCCAGATCCAGAACTTCTCCAGGGGTTAAAGATGACGTCTTTCTTGTAAGATAAGTGAATTCATTCACTGCTTTTTTCGAACTGTTAGCTCCAGTAAACATGTTGTACTCATGGCAATGTGCAAGTCTGAACTCTTGTTCATATTGTCAAGAAAGTTTCTCTTCAGTCAGAGGCGTTTTCAGTGTTTGACTCTCATGCGTCTGGTTGTAATTGGCCTCAGACTTTTTTTTCCTTCTAACGGTATTTATAAAACCAAGTTAATAATTTGGCTAAATAATTAACTTGAGTTATTTAGCCAAATTAATCCACTAAATAATTCAAGTTAATGAGTTCCACTGTTTTTCAACTTTCACAAGTTTAACAAAGTGCTGGGATTCTTCAAGACATTGAGTGTTTGGGGCAAAGTACTTCAAAACATCTGCCTGTCAACGTTCAGTCTTAGAGTTAATGTGTGTGTTTGGGCATTTCTGAAAGTATATCTGTGATCCTGTGTCAAATTAAAATAGGAAATCTAATAGTACCAACAGTTTGCATTATCTCCACCACACTGGTGTGTGCCTTACACAGAATCAAGCACACCCCGTCCCTTTCATTAGTGTAGCTCAGCAGCCAAATCTAAAAATGAACCCTGCTTATCTGTACTAACATAAGTTCTTTGTCTTCATACAAAGAACTAGTGAAACATTTAAACATAATTTGTTTAAATGTTTCACTGTTAAGTTAAATTTAATTAACAGCCTGATTAAAGAAACTGGTGAAATGGCTAAAAACAGCTCTTGGTTATTCAGATCCAGAACTGGATCCGTTTGTTGTTTATGAACCTCCTTATGTTGCACTGCTGGTGAGATTCATCGAGAGGGAAAGAAACGTGACTGAGTTGAGTTTTTCCTGCATCTCCTGAGGAAGCAAACCTTTTCACGTTTTGGCACAAGTTGAAGTGACTCGAGAGAGGAAGAACTTGACACTGTGTGCATCCTGAGTGAACAAGGTCTTGGTTAGGAAGAGCAAACACTTGGCAAGATTTTAGAACGTTACTCTGTCATCGGAAACTTTTGCATCGAGAGGCAGTCGAACTAAAGATGATAGGAAGTGGGGCTGCGTTGAAGAGAGTTTCTTTATTAATCAGATATCTACAACTGAATTGTACCTTTCTTTCATTTGTCACATTGAATCAAACCCAATCACATCGCACGGTCTACCTCAAAATAAGTGAGCCTGGCTGAATTATGATAGAGGGGAGAATCCCCTTGTAGTGTTATGACCTACAGTGAGTGTAAAAGTGTTTGCCTTTTTTCTGATTTTTGTATCATTTTGCATGATTGTCACACTTCAGTGTTTCAGAACGTCAAACCAGTTAAATGTGAGTCAAAAGCAACACAAGTAAACACAAAATGCAGTTTTTAAATGAAATGTTTATTGTTAAGAAGAAAATTCAAACCTGCATTGTCCTGTGTGGAAAAGTGACAATGCAGGTTGGGCCACCATCACAGCAGCAGCTGAAGTAGAGGAATTTTGGTCGACTCGCCAAACACACCGGAGGGTTCGTGAGCGACCTTTTTACTGACATATTACAGCACCTCAATGACATGCAGGTCAGGACTTTGACTAGGTCGTTTTGCTTTTCTTCAGCCAATCAGAGGTGGACTTGTTGGTGTGTTTTGGATCATTTTCCTGCTGCAGAAGCCAAGTTGGTTTCAGTTTGCGAATCAGAGAATTCAGCAGAATTCATGGCTCCGTTTGTCACAGCCTGTCTTCCAGGTCCTGAAGCAGCTTGTAACAAGGCTGGACTTACAGTGGAGATGAAAGTCGAGGCAGAGTCAGGTGGAAACAGCAGTGGTTTACACACACACAGCATCAAGACCAATACCAAAGGTGCAACTGCAGCCTTAAATAGTCCCAGCTGTGAAGGACCAAACCACCTTTAATTCACAGAGGATCTCTGTGAATTAATTTCCACCTACTTGAATAAAATCACTTTTAACACATACAAACATTTCTATTTACTTTCTATAAATATTTTATGTTTTATCCTTACATCATAAGTGTCGTTATGAAACACCACAAAAACCGCAAACAATCCCGCCCCCCACACACACACTTTTCCATGGCTTCTCCCGGAACCTATAAATGGTGTCTGGACCCCTGGGGAAGTATTTGTCCAAACCCCGAGGACAGGACACAGGAAAGACAGGCGAGTCAGCCATCTTAGTACCTCCAACCTTAACAGATTATGCACAAACATATGAGCTACTGGTTTACCCACCAGTAGCTCCTTGCTATGAGTAACAATTATCCTCACTACTCAATGAAGTGAGGTGTTTGCCTAAAGCAGCTGAGTCTAGAACAAAAGGCTACATGCTAACCACTAAAAATACTCAGTAAATACAGTTAAAACCTCTTGTGTGCAAATTGTTATTGTCCTGCAAATCTATTCTTAAAGTGCAGCGCTAAATACAGTGCTTGTTAATAAAGTGCAAAAAGTGCTCTTAAAGTGTTATACAGTGACTTAAGTAAAAATAGCTCCAGTAATGAAGATCTCTTCATTACACAGCTAAACAGCCCCAGACCATCACACTGCCACCACCATGCTTTAGTGTTGATGTGATGTTTTTCTGACCTGGGGTGTTTAACGCCAGATGTAACGAGACACACACTTTCCAAAGCGTTCAACTTTTTTCTTATCAATCAATCAATCAATCAATCAATCAATCAATCAATCAATCAATCAATCAATCAATCAATCAATCAATCAATCAA
>CAEGAE010030379.1:0-18893 GCA_903067095.1 Girardinus metallicus | reverse complement strand
CCCACAGTCCAAAAACATGACCGTCAGGTTAGCTGGCCTCTCCAAATTGTCCCCAGGTGTGAGTGTGTTTGTCCTGTGTGTCTCTGTGTTGCCCTGCGACAGACTGGTGACCTGTCCAGGTGACCCCGCCTCTCACCCGGAACGTGGCTGGAGAGGCAGCAGCTCCCGACCCCATTAAGGGACGAGGGTGGAATGAAAATGGATGGGAAACTAAGTACACCCTGAACTCTTTGACAGACATTTGGAAAGAGGAAAGTCTGGCTGAGGCAGGAAGGAGCTCCAGTAGCAGTCAGTGTTGCACCAAAGCTGAAGACTGTTGCTCTTAGCATGTTAGCATGGGAGTACCGATGTTCATGGATGCAGCAGAGACGATGTCCCACATCAACATGATGACATCATCAGCTGCTAGCAGCTCTGCTAATCCACCTCCTTTGCTTTTGCTGCTGTTTTTTAAATCTGTCTGGTCATATGGTCAGGAAGACGCTGGAGTTGGGGATATGATCCTTCATGGTTCTGATGGATGGAATTTGGGGTCAAAGTTCACGGATTCTTTGAGCTTTGAGATGCTAATCAGCTGCTCTGGTTGAAAAAGCAAAACTTTACATAACTGTCCAAAATTAACAAGGAACAAAAATCACGACTCAGAGTGTACTTAGTTTTCTATGTGTTTGGCAGCCAGAATGAAATCAGTTTCTCCCCAGCTGAAGGACAAGCAGAGCGGCGTTCGGAACCGACCCAGTTCAGCAGAACTCTGACCCGAACAGCGAGAAGAAAGGCAGCGCTCACCTCCCAGGCTGAGGGTGTTGAGGACGAACTGGGAGCCGTAGAAGATGGTGAAGCAGGTGTTGTCGTTGTGTTTGTCCTTCCCGTCTTTGAAGCGCTCGAAGTCTTTGGAGTTCCTCCCTGGACGGACTTCCCTGATCTCAGACAGGTCCACTGCAACAGAACAAACGGTCAGACTGTACCGGACCTTACTGGACACAACCCTTGACGTCCCACACAACAGGCCACACTCGGCTCCTCCTGCTGATCGTTGCAACAAAGGAAATGAATGGCGTTAAAGTGAAAGCATTTCTGAGAATTGAAGCTCTGGGAGCGTCCTGATGTCAGACGGGAAACCAGCGGCTGGAGGAGGGACCAGAGCTGTTACCACGGTGATTTACCCAGAGTTGACCTCAATTCAGGTGGAACCTATTCAGAGTTTAATAACCCATCACATCTTCAAAGAGTCGTGGGCAGGAAGAATCTCCAGCAGCAGTCAGTCACACAACGTATCTTTAGTTTTGATGTAATAAAATTTGGTCTAACGGGATGAAGAGTTAAATTATGATATATTTAATCTTCTGGCGAAGTTTTATTTTCAAATACTGCTTTCTAAAAGTCACCTCCATTTTAAAGTGAAATAATTTTATTTTAGAAAGTGCTTAAACGTTGCAACATCACAAAAGCCCAATCTTTATACCAACATGTCAGTATCTTAATTTAAGATTTGAAATTTGTCTTGCATTTGTGGCATTTTGTTTTACTTTCCTCAGTTAGTTTGTGACTATTCTTTTTTCTGCTCAGTTTATCAAATCAAACTTTATTACTAATGTGCCTTGTCAAGCTACTTTCTTTAAATTTTCTATAAAGACGGGAAAAACAACAAAACATTGCCATAAACGTCACATGCAGCAATGAATTGTGGGTAATGCACAAACGGGACCCTTACGTCCCGTTTCCGCGTAAGGGTAACGGGACGTAACCTTCCGTCCCGTTAAAGGTCGCAGTGGGACACACTGCGACCTTTAACCTTCACCATGAACGGCATCTGAAGGAGGAATGAGGGAGCGGATCGGGACCGGACCGGACCGAAGTTCTTCTGATGGTCGTTTGGTGTTAGAAATCGTCCACTCTGAAATCGGGTGGGGTTTGAACGAGGAGACGGAATCTGATCGGATGAATCGGAGCTGCTGGACCCGCCTCCTGCAGGCTGCAGGTTTCTGAGCCTCAGCCAGCAGTTTGTCATGAAGGACCTCAATGTAACTCTGTACTGTGACTCAGTTTTTGCTGTTATATTTAGCTCATATCTGGGTTTAGCTCTTTTATATTTCAAGTTTTTAGACCGGCTCACTTCAGTGATTTTCTCCCAGAAGCCTCTGCTGGTTCTGGGTTCCTCTCTGCGGATGAATAATGGCGGCCGTATACTCACGGACTCCGTCGGTTTTATCCGCGGTGCGCGTCCAGGCCACCTGCCGGGTCTCCATGATGACCTGCACGGTGAGCCGCTCCGCCTTCTGCCGGAACACCGTCATGACCACGCCCATCTCCAGGTCCCGCTTGATCACGATCTTCCTGTACTCCGTCATCTCGCCCTGCGAGCCGGAACGGGCCATGGCTGCAGCTGGACAGGAAGCAGGCGCTGAGCTTCATCGCCAATATTACCATCATCATCAATATCATCATCATCATCAATATCATCATCATCAATATCATCATCACCAATATTACCATCATCATCATCAATATTACCATCATCATCACCATCATCATCATCACGCTCTAAACCAGCAGTGCGCTCAGCTTCATCGTCACCATCATTGATTATTGATGAATAATTCTTTAGAATCTATAGGGAGCTTCTGGTCCAGCTTCATGAACCTCTCGGACATTTGGACATGTTGGACGTTTGGACATTTTGGACGTTTGGACCTGTTGGACGTTTGGACGTGTTGGACATGTTGGACGTTTGGACCTGTTAGACGTTTGGACCTGTTGGACATTTGGACCTGTTGGACGTGTTGGAGGTTTGGACATGTTGGACATGTTGGACGTTTGGACCTGTTGGACGTTTGGACCTGTTGGACATATTGGACGTTTGGACATGTTAGACGTGTTGGACGTTTGGACCTGTTGGACCTGTTGGACGTGTTGGACGTTTGGACCTGTTGGACGTGTTGGACGTTTGGACATGTTGGACATGTTGGACGTGTTGGACCTGTTGGACCTGTTGGACATGTTGGACGTGTTGGACCTGTTGGACCTGTTGGACGTGTTGGACATGTTGGACGTGTTGGACATGTTGTGTGGTAAATGCTCAGCAGTTTGTTGAGTTTTTATTGCGTCGTAAATCTGCGGTTTTGTTTCGTTCCCACAGTAAAACCTTCAGCCGTAAAGAGAGACGACAGCAGGAGTCCATTAATGAGGACGAGATGCTAATAAAGTTGTTCTAAAGTCCCAGTAAGCTCCCAGTGAAACCAGTTGATAAATAAATGAATAAAGTAAGGTAAAGAGGAAGCAGCTGGTCAAGTCCTGGAACATTTCATCATGAGTTTGTCTCCATCCAAGCTTCACTTCACAGGATGGAATCATGTTTTCTCTCTTCTGTGGCTCGTCTCTGGTTTTCATGTGAAACCGAAAGTTTATTAATCCCCAGTTTGAACCACCATCACTCCCAGTCAGACAGGTACACGATTCTCCTGGAGATGTTTTCAGAAATCAGCCAGAAGTTCAGAGCTGAATAAATATCATTTCTACTACAGATCTCACAGTTCTGTCTGTTTTACATCTAAAGACAAACTATTTCAATTTGTCCCATTTATTTTCTTACTCTAGAAATTTTAACTTCCTGTTTCCTGAGAACATGGAGCAGAAATAAAGCTGCAGTCCAGTCGGATCTGCAGAAATAAAACCTGCTTCGGACGTCCACTTCCCTTCCAAACAGTACAGTTCTTTAGTATCGCTTGAAGCATTTCCATAATTTCAGGAAGCAGAGCGGCGTTAACGTGTAACACAGCGGTTAGTGTTCAGCTGCCGGCCGACAGCCAGAAACGGCAACGTTGTGTAACCAGCGGCTACTTCCTCTGCTGATCCGACTCACAGCAGCTTCTCTCCAACAACCGCTTCACCTCTGACCTCCTGGAAAACCCACCATGGGGGCTATTAGTTCTTTTCCAGAGATTTCTATAAAAAAGGAGACTTTTAATAGACGGAGGATCTATTAAATGTCTTCTAGTTACTACAGATTTCTCAGCAACTGAAGCAGCAGCAGAACTCGGGTTGGAGAACAGAACCGGGTTCGGACCAGAGAGGTTCTGCTAGAACCATCAGTCCTCGTCTCAGCCAATCGGCAAGGAGAAAACGAGGAAACGTGACCCTGCAGCCTCTACTTCCTGCTTCCTGTCGGTCCGTCAGAAAACAGGAAGTGGATTTTCCTTCTGTGGCGCGTTAAGCTGTGTGTGTGTGTGTGTGTGTGTGTGTGTGTGTGTGTGTGTGTTGGGATGAAGGCTGTGGAGATTTTACACACATCTGAAGCGTCGCATCAGAAAAGGCTGATGGAAACAGCAAAGTTCAGAGTTTCTTTCTCAGTTTCATAAAAAACTTTGTTCACTTCAGCCGGCTTCTGACTGAAAAGAATTAGCATGCTAATGTGCTAACGGTAGATGGAAACACGTTTGCCAAAGTCCTGACGTAGCAGACGCTGAGTGTGAGCCTTACCAGAGGAACCAAACTCTGAGGAAAGTCCAAACCTCCAGGATGGACGGAGGCTCTGGTCCATGCTAGCTAGTAACGTCTACTTCCTGTTTACTGCGGCCATGTTTAGCAACAACATCTGATAAAGTAACAGCAGACCAGCTGATTTGCTCCAGGAGACGGAAACACGCCTAATTCACATTTTCTCTTTGTTTGTTGCAACATTTGAAAAGTTTGCACAAAACGATGGAGAAATGTAGCCGGTGTTCTGCTGCGTCCGGGCCGGGTGTGTCACTCCGGCCGTGATGTCATCGTCACTCTGGCCGTGATGTCATCATCTTCAGGGGAACGCAGCAGGAAGCTGCGGGTCAGAGAAGCTCCGCAGGATGTGCTGCAGGTTCAGGGCGTTGCTATGGAGACAGGGAAGCTCCAGGTTCAGCTCGTCTCTAACTGGTTTTCCTCCGGGTTTGTCCCAAATTTGCCCCATCCAGCTTCTTCCCCACAGCATGATGCTGCCACCAGCGTGTTTCACTGTGCTCAGCGTGTTTTGCTCTCAGTTTCCTTCCACCTCTCAGCTCTGATCTACTTTGTGCACAAAGTCCCAATAAAACACATTAAAGTTTCCAAATGAACCGAGCAAAGTGAGCCAAACCAAACCAGTAAGTGGTGGTTTTTCCTTACATCGTTTTCTCAGAGCCAGCAGGCGATCAGCAGAAAAACTGCTCAAGTTCCTCTTCAAAGGCAGAAATTAGAGGCTTTCTTCCGTCTCCATGGATACGAAATGCAAACGAGAGAAGTCAGATATAAACTGATTTTAATATTTAACCGGCTGCAGCGTTTCCCTCTGAACGCTTTAATAACCCTCCGTTCATGTGTTCATTTTACGATGAACGCATGATACCAGCGGCACCCGGATTGTGATGGGGAACCGTGAGGCGCTGTGCTGCTGGGTAAAGCCCGGCTGGAGTCCTGGCCTGGTGACCTTTGCCCCCTTTCTCAATACTACCTTTCCTGACAATTTACCATCAAATTACAGCAACTGGAGCCAATAAAACTTAAAAAAGAAAACCTGATCAGGGTCAATTTAAGACCTGATCGGGTTTATTGGAGCCGATCGATCGGTGTGAATCGTGTTCTCTTCCTGGATTTTCTGCTTTTTTCGGAATGAAACCCAGAAGTTTCTGCTGGAACCGGTTCGGGTCAGAGCCGCCTGCAGAGCGCTGCCGGCTTAATGTTCAACCACTCCTTAAAGGGACAGTCCCTCTAATTCATTTCCTCATTCTGAGGCGGCAGCAGCAGGCCGGCAGAACTCCGACCCGTCCAGAACCACAGTACAGCTCTGGACCAGAACCATCTCCACTGCCACCAGAAAGTATTCACACTTTCTGGTGGCACACACTCTCCCTCTCTCTCTCTGATCTGCAGAACCTTCTGGGTGTAGCAGAGGTGTAGCAGGTGTAGCAGGTGTAGCAGGTGTAGCAGGTGTAGCAGGTGTAGCAGAGGTGTAGCAGGTGTAGCAGAGGTGTAGCAGGTGTAGCAGAGGTGTAGCAGAGGTGTAGCAGGTGTAGCAGGTGTAGCAGGTGTAGCAGAGGTGTAGCAGGTGTAGCAGGTGTAGCAGAGGTGTAGCAGGTGTAGCAGAGGTGTAGCAGGTGTAGTAGAGGTGTAGCAGAGGTGTAGCAGAGGTGTAGCAGGTGTAGCAGAGGTGTAGCAGGTGTAGCAGAGGAGGTGTAGCAGGTGTAGCAGAGGAGGTATAGCAGGTGTAGTAGAGGTGTAGCAGGTGTAGCAGAGGAGGTATAGCAGGTGTAGTAGAGGTGTAGCAGGTGTAGCAGAGGTGTAGCAGGTGTAGCAGGTGTAGCAGAGGTGTAGCAGGTGTAGCAGAGGTGTAGCAGGTGTAGCAGAGGAGGTGTAGCAGGTGTAGTAGAGGTGTAGCAGGTGTAGTAGAGGTGTAGCAGGTGTAGCAGAGGAGGTGTAGCAGGTGTAGTAGAGGTGTAGCAGAGGTGTAGCAGGTGTAGCAGGTGTAGTAGAGGTGTAGCAGAGGTGTAGCAGAGGTGTAGCAGGTGTAGCAGAGGTGTAGCAGGTGTAGCAGAGGAGGTGTAGCAGGTGTAGCAGAGGAGGTATAGCAGGTGTAGTAGAGGTGTAGCAGGTGTAGCAGAGGAGGTATAGCAGGTGTAGTAGAGGTGTAGCAGGTGTAGCAGAGGTGTAGCAGGTGTAGCAGGTGTAGCAGAGGTGTAGCAGGTGTAGCAGAGGTGTAGCAGAGGTGTAGCAGGTGTAGCAGAGGAGGTGTAGCAGGTGTAGTAGAGGTGTAGCAGGTGTAGCAGGTGTAGTAGAGGTGTAGCAGGTGTAGCAGAGGTGTAGCAGGTGTAGCAGAGGTGTAGCAGGTGTAGTAGAGGTGTAGCAGGTGTAGTAGAGGTGTAGCAGAGGTGTAGCAGGTGTAGTAGAGGTGTAGCAGAGGTGTAGCAGGTGTAGTAGAGTTGTAGCAGGTGTAGCAGAGGTGTAGTAGGTGTAGCAGAGGTGTAGCAGGTGTAGTAGAGGTGTAGCAGGTGCAGCAGGAGTAGCAGGTGTAGCAGAGGTGTAGCAGGTGCAGCAGGTGTAGCAGGTGTAGCAGAGGTGCAGCAGGTGTAGCAGGTGTAGCAGGTGTAGCAGGTGCAGCAGGTGCAGCAGGTGTAGTAGGTGTAGCAGGTGTAGCAGGTGCAGCAGGTGTAGCAGGTGTAGCAGGTGTACCAGGTGCAGCAGGTGTAGCAGGTGTAGTAGAGGTGTAGCAGGTGTACCAGGTGTACCAGGTGCAGCAGGTGTAGCAGAGGTGTAGCAGGTGTAGCAGGTGTACCAGGTGCAGCAGGTGTAGCAGAGGTGTAGCAGGTGCACCAGGTGCAGCAGGTGTAGCAGGTGCAGCAGGTGTAGCAGGTGTAGCAGAGGTGTAGCAGGTGTAGCAGGTGTAGCAGAGGTGTAGCAGGTGTAGCAGGTGTAGCAGAGGTGTAGCAGGTGTAGCAGGTGCAGCAGGTGTAGCAGGTGCAGCAGAGGTGCAGCAGGTGTAGCAGGTGTAGCAGGTGTAGCAGGTGCAGCAGGTGTAGCAGGTGTAGCAGGTGTAGCAGGTGTAGCAGGTGCAGCAGGTGCAGCAGGTGTAGCAGGTGTAGCAGGTGTAGCAGGTGTAGCAGGTGCAGCAGGTGTAGCAGGTGTAGCAGGTGCAGCAGAGGTGCAGCAGGTGTAGCAGGTGTAGCAGGTGTAGCAGGTGCAGCAGGTGTAGCAGCGCTTCGACCCAAAGGTCCAAAACATTTCCGATAGAAGAAAAAAATTATTTTATGTCCAAAAATCGTTTATAAGAGTTTAAATATTTTCTCTATATTCAGATTTTCGACGTTTAGTGAGAAAAAATATTCAATCAGTGAGTGAGGATCAGAACCAGAACCGGCCCAGCTCGGTCTGTTTGGGTCTGAGCAAGTTCTGGTTTGTCAGAACTGGGTCGCCTGGTTCTGGTTTGTTATCGGAACAGCCCAACTTGTCCAAACAGAACCTGATAGAACCGGTCAGCTGACCCGGTTCGGTTCTGGATGGGAAGCTGCTGCATTTCTCTGAGTTTTATTGATCATCATCTGATCAAACGATAATTTGATCAGAACCCGGCCGGGCTGCCTGCAGGTTCTGGGCTCCAACCGGACCCGACCAGAGCAGCTCCACCAGTTCTCCCAGCAGCAGCAGCGAGTCAGACCAGTTAGCTCCCAGTTAGCTTCACTGGAACAGGTGAGGAAGAGCTGCAGGTACAGGCAGAGCGTTGCCTAGCAACCAGGCAGCTCTGTGGTTCCTGAGCGGTTCTGATCCGTTCAGAATCTGATCAGCCTGACGAGTCGAGCTCAGATCTGATCTTCATCATGATCCCAGTTCTATTGGCTGGAACCGACCGGACCCAAACAGAACCCCCTGACAGTCAGAACCGCCACTGACCTCTGACCCCAGATTGGTAAACATTTGAAGTAGAAGACGAAGGCCGCAGCCTCGGCCCGCCGCAATAACCAATAAATCAATAAGTGATGAATTTAAAATGAGGTCAATCATTTCTGTTCGAACCATCAAGTCCCAGGCGGGTTTGGTCCAAACGTTTGGTCACTTCAGTTTAAGGGACCAAACCATCGGAACCGGCCTGGCAGCACGAAGCAGGCCAAACTCCCAAACAAACGCGTCAACACAGGCTCTGCCGTCAGTCTGAGTGGCCTAGTCAAAGTCAGGATGTTACTCTGTCCAGTGACCTGCCACTGGCCGTTGCTGCTCTAACCCCCCCAAAGTGTCTGAATAAATTCAGCAGGGGGTCAAAGTTCACCAAAGGCTGAATACTTTTCACAAGCAGGTCAGTTTGGAGGTTTTTGTTTTAGTAAATGAAAGTTGTTGTGTTGAATCTGATAATCTGATATTTGTCAGGACATATCAGCTCTTCTGGATGTTTCTTCTGAGGAAATAAACTCCTGGTTATTCAGGGATCCAAACAACAAAACCGGATAGAAAACCCAGTTTTCTGCTCCGGGGGGCCGGGGGGCCCGGGGCCCCTCACCTCCTGCCCTGGTCTCCGAGATGGAGACCGCGGCAGGTCTAACCCTTCTCACCGCTAGAAGAAGGCGAAAGCTCAGCTGGGCTGACATGAGCCCGCTTTCTTCCTGGTTCTGGGTGAGACCGTGAACGCACCAGAGCAGCGGGGGGTGAAGCTGCGCCCGCCGCTGCACCTGCAGCCACAAGCTGCCGGGCGGTCCTACCTTGCTCCGGTCGGTGTCGGGTCGGTCCGCCGCTCCGCTACCGGGTCATGGTTCCGACGTTGTGAAACGAAGCGGGAGGATGAGCGGGCTGAGCGGGCCGCCGCGGGGCGGTCAGTTCCTCTATCCGCGGCGCGACGAGGAAGTAAAAGTTGAGTGGATCGTCGGCATGAAGCCAGTCACTCCGGAAGAGAGGACGCTATCTATGCAAAGTAGAGGCGCACAGCCGCGGCTGACCCGCAGCTTTCAAAATAAATGCTGCGATGGTTCCACTGGGCTCTACTGGTCCCACTGGTTCTGGTTTTAACGTGTCTTATTGGCCCGCATATTGAAGCTGAGACCTGATCGATAAGTTCATCTGTAAACCGGAAGCGGTGAAAAACGATCAGCGAAGCAAAAGTCAGAAAGGAAACCAGATTCACTCTCAGCTTCAAAAGGTTCTGGACTGGACACTTCCGGTACGGTTCCAGCTGGACCCGTCCAGAACCTTCCTCTGTGTCGATGAAGACCTGCAGCCCACAGCATGATGGTGCCGCCACCTCCATGTTCCAATCAAGACTTTTCAAAGATATTGATCATTGGTAACGAGTTTGATTAAACCCTCTGATGGTTTTTCCTTCAGATTCTTTGTTTGCTCGTCTGGTGGGAAAACGGGAAACGTTTCCTCTATAATGATGACAATGACAGAATTTATTGTTTGAGCATAATGCTGACATGACGCCGTCATAAACATGAAGGAGTTTTTATAATGTTTGTAACAACGTCTGCGATGCCGTTATGACACTTTTAAAGCAACTTTGCATTAACAGTGTCATAACCTTCATGTTCATGACACTGTCATGTCGGTCTTATGCTGAAATACAGTTTTACCAAATTTATTTATACAACTTTATAGTTTGAGATCTCACAGGACTTTTAATTTGGTTCTTTTGGATCAACGGCTGAACCGGACCAGAACTTTCAAACCTAAAAAAAGATTTCAAACATTTCTAAACTCAAAGTCCATGAATATAAATGAAGCTGATGACGGAGTTGTTCTCCTGACCTCTGACCTCTGAAGTAAAGCTTCAGTTTCTGAACCAGGCCTGTTGATGGTCTCCATGGAAACAGATCCAGAAGGTTGTCGTGTGACGATCAAACGGAGATTTGCATGAATAACTCGGATATTTGCATGAGAGGAAGAGGAAGAGGAGGAAGACAAGGCAGCCTTTCAGCTGCTGGCCGCCTGCAGCAGCACCAGTAGCAGTCTGTGACGCTGGGCTGCAGGTAGGACCCCTGACCGAGCGTCATTCATCACAATCAGCTGTGGCAAAAGTATTCACACCCCTCTGACCCAGTTCTTGTTTATGTAACAAGAACCAGAAGAAAAGGGATACAAATCTGAAAGGTGTGGTGTGCATTTTATTCTGCCACCATTCCTCTGATGCCCCTTAATAAAAACTCCTTCAGTCACCTGATGCGTCCGGCTCAGAAACAAGAAGAGACAGAAAGTCACATTGATCAGGAACTTTACTACATCGATACAGCACTGCAGTAATCACTACACACACACACACACACAGGACAAAATATTAACCACATGCAATGAAAAACCAGACTGAAACAGAGCTGAGGTAGAAATCCATCAGATAGATCCGCTGAAGCTCGTCTCCAACAGCCGTAAAAACCCGTCAGCAGGCGGGGAGCCGGGTCCAGGCAGGTTCTGAGCCGGATCGGGTCTGGACCGGTCAGCAGCAGCATCAACCATTAAATCAGGGGCCCAAACGTTTGGCTCTGGGGCCAAACCTGGCTAATTTGAAGCAGCCACTTGAATTAAAAATGCAAACATTTGTGATTATTACATTTTTTTCTTCTTTAGTTTTACCTGCTCAACAAATGTTTTTTCTTTAATAAAATCTGTTGAAACTGCAAAATCACAAAATCTGACCAAGTATTTAAAGTTTCGAACATCTCAGCAGACATGAAGACAAAACTAACTTACATTAAAAATGTTTGTTTTAACTTTGATGGAAGAGTTATAGTTGCATTAGCAGATTATTTTACTTGTAATAGGACAAGCGTCTCGTTATAAGTGAAATTATCTGCCTTATTTCTGGTGCACTAAGACTTTTGTGCTACAAACTGTAAATACTTGGTCAGGTTTTGTGTTTTACATAAAAAGTCCTTCAGACTGTTGGCTTATTATAAGAAAAACACATTTTCCAAATTGTCAGTTTGGAAACTGAAATTTGGCCAAAATGTTGACATTTCTTGACTTGTGGTCAGGGGATAACAAAATTATTTCAAGGGCCACAAAGGCCTCCGGGCCATACTTTGGGCACCAAAACTAAGTCTGATTCTGACAAACTAAGCATCAACTATCCAACACCCAGAAACTCTTCTACAGTCAGGCGGGTCGCATGCAAACAGGGCTGCTGCCAGCAACAGCTGGAGGAGGGATTGAGCTGCAGTTCAACCTGGAGGCCTGCAGGGGGCCGAAGCTCCAACTGGAACAACAATCTGGGGGTGAGGAACCCGAACGCAACGTCTCCTGTCCGTGCAGCGGCGCATGGCCTAGTCAAAGTCTTCCTGCAACTCATTGAAGCCCTGGCTGTGCAGAGTCTTCCCCGTCAGCTCCATCATGGCCTGGACCTCCGGATCCACGTTCAGGATGCTCTTCTTCCCCTCCTCCTCTTCCTCGCCCTGAAACACCGAGAGCGGCTCAACATGGCATCACCAGCACAAACCAGTTCAGACCGGTTCTAACTGGTTCAGGAACCTCGGTCCCGTGGTCCCGCTCCGTACCTCGGGCGGCGCCGGCGGTTTCCCCGCAGCCCAGACCTCCACAGCGTCCAGGACGAAGTCCTCGTCGGCCGACAGCCGCGGGTTTCCGTACGTCGTGCATTTGGGGCGCGCGCGGCTGTGACCGCGGCCGAAGTCGCTGTCTAGCCACAGGCCGAAGTAGTCGTGTTGACCCCCCATGCCCTGAGGGGAGCAGGAGACCGTTACCATGGCAACCAGCAGTTTGACCTCCCAGCACCCTACAGAGGTAGACTTGGACTATAACAAGTTAGTCGACGTTAATTCATCGCATCGATTTTAACTCGTTCAAAGTTTTAACACACTTTTGCTGTTGTCTTTTTTACATCCAAAGTTCTGAGCAGGAACCTTTGTGTTCCTGGGTTTCTGGTACACCCGTAAATCTGACGCACCTCAGTGCTAAACATGTTGCAGCAGCACAGACGCTGCTTATTGAACCGATTTCTAGATTAAACATCTGAGTGCAGCTCCTCCAGGAGCTCCAGGTGCTCATGAAGCCCTGTTGCTGTGACTTCCTGTCTGTGAGGTCACAGCGGTGCCGGAGCGTGAAGCGGCTCCGCTCCACTGGGCCCAGTCTCACCAGTCCGTTGGGCATCGTCTGCTGGTGCTGGTTCAGGTACATGAAATGTTCGTTGTATCCTGTCGCTGTGTAAACCCTCAGCGTGGGGAAGACCGAGAACAGGAAGCATCTGGAGTCACCTGCACACACACACACACACACACACCATCATGCTGCTGTCCACCATATTCAAAAGAGCAGAGCCACTTCCTGGCTGTGTGGCTTTCTGCCTCCAGCTTAGCAGAGCCAAAATGGCCGCCGCCGGTCTGCCCTCATCAAGCAATCTGGTCCAGGAAGTGCAGCTGGTTACTTCCTGCCTCTGCTCGGCCTCCTCATGTTTCACCATGAAGATATTTAACATGCACTACGAAAAGCATTCAGCGCTTCTGTTAATTAATCATGATCAACTAAATTAGTCTTTATTGACTAAGAGACAGGAGAGGACAACAGGTTACCGTGGCAACAGCTGCTGGTTCTTTAGCAGTCAGCTTCAGAGGTGACGACATTCTGGACTGGCCTAGTTAAAGCCCAGACTTGTTCCCAGCTGGTCCTCTCCAAGCGTTTCAGCAGGAAGGACGTCCAGATGAGTCCGATACGAAACACCGACTCACTTATGGCGGATTCTTAACTCTTTTTGTAGAAATCTCTTTGCAGTTTGACATTAAAAGTTTCACTGTAACTTCCACTGATCATAATTGATTAGCTAAAGCAATAAAAGGGTGAAAACTTTTCATAGATATTGAACATAGACATGCCTTTACCTACATTCTTTCATTAGCAGTAGCCATATTTGAAACTCCGGTCGGCAAAATGGCCGACCTTTAACACAGCTCTGCTTCTTTGCCTTTAGTCTCAACAACACAGAAGCTGCTGCTTGTTGCATAGAAACGTGACTGTTTGTTTTTATTATTCGTCACGGTGACGCCACCAGGGGGCGCACTGCAGCCGATTCAACAATCATTTCTCAACTCTGAAGAAGAGTTTGTGGAGGTTTTTGGAGGCGATCTGATATAAACCTGATGTTGCAACAGTTTGATGTTTGGCTGTAGTCGTCATGACAACCATCAGTATTAAAATCCTTTCCAGGATCAAAGTCTGGGGTTACAGGAAACCATTTATCACTTCGTTCTCCTCGCCTGGCTGCCGAGGAAACGGAGCGGCTGGCTCTGCATTAGGAGGAAGAGTACTGATGATGAGGATGCTGGTGACTGCACTGGTACCAGAACCTAAAGCGGACCCAAACCGGATCAGTATCTCAGCGTCTTAGGAACATCTGGAGCTCCAGAGTCCAGCTGAGGTCCAATTTGTCCTGCTAGGTCCCAACACCAGGACCGGTTCTGACCCAGCGGGCCTCCTACCCTGAAACTGGGGCTTGTGCTCCCAGGCGGTGGAGGCGTAGCCCCCGAACACGTGGCCCCGGCTGTCCCGCAGCAGCAGTATGGTGGGGCCGTGCTGCTGCAGAGCGGCGGCCATCTTGGTGAAGCTCTCCCCGTGCAGCTGCGTGGAGAAGACCAGCCTCCAGGGGGCGCTGCAGCCGTCTGGCAGCTGGGGAGAGACGGACACGGTTACTGATGAATCAGGGAAGGTAGCTAGGCAAGGCTCGGCCCGGTTCTGGCTGCAGAGCAGAACCACGACCAGAACCAGCAGATCTTTAGTCCGTTCAGTGATTTATAAACCGGGTGGTGTAGAACCAGGCGGTGTAGAACCAGGCGGTGTAGAACCAGGCGGTGTAGAACCGGGTGGTGTCTCCGTCCTCCTGGTTCCGGTCAGAACCCCGTTCTGGACCGGGGGTCCGTCAGTCTGACCTCTAAACGCCTGGATGAGTTTCTGCTCTCAGACTTTAGTCTCTGGTTCTGGAAACGTTCTGCAGCTGGGAGGAGAACCACTGTGGAACCCAGGGGTCAGGTCAGAGGTCAGAGGTCAGCCTGATCTCTGACCTCCAGCTGGAAAAACTGAAGCTAATTCTAGATCTATAACTGTATATCCATAAGTCTAGGTCTATAACTCTACATCGTTCATCTTTAAGTCCAAAGATAATAATTGCAGTTTTGACATGCCTGTCCTCCACCTGTCCTCCACCTGTCCCTCACCTGTCCCCCACCTGTCCTCCACCTGTCCCCCACCTGTCCCCCACCTGTCCTCCACCTGTCCCTCACCTGTCCCCCACCTGTCCTCCACCTGTCCTCCACCTGTCCCCCCTGTCCCTCACCTGTCCCTCACCTGTCCTCCACCTGTCCTCCACCTGTCCCTCACCTGTCCCTCACCTGTCCTCCACCTGTCCTCCACCTGTCCTCCACCTGTCCCTCACCTGTCCTCCACCTGTCCTCCACCTGTCCTCCACCTGTCCTCCACCTGTCCCTCACCTGTCCTCCACCTGTCCTCCACCTGTCCCCCACCTGTCCTCCGCTTGTCCTCCGCCTGTCCTCAGTCCATCAGTACCTGCAGTTCTGCTCCACATCCTGCACCGACCCGTCTGCGGTTTCGTTCTACCAGAAATATAAAGTCCGACAGCGAGACCAAGACTCCGCCCACCAGCTGGATCACCTGACCACAGGCTCCGCCCCCTCTGTAGGTCCATTTCCTGCCCCTGCTTTACCACCAAAGAAGAAACAGCAGGTGAGGAGGAAGAAGCAGAACTCCAGGGTTCTGTCTGGGTTCTGTGTGCCGGTCAGACCAATATTTTATGCACAAGTCGGCATGTTTGTGTAAATATACGCACATTTTTTCCCTGGAGTGAAAATGTGCAGCAGCTACACAAAGTTTATCTGTGGACGGTAATAAACTACATAGATCCACTGAAACAAGAAACGTCCAACTCATGTTTTCTTCATGGTTTTAATATCTTATTGTTGAAACGTAAACAATGAAACTGAAGCGCGTTGATCCTCAGACGATAAAACAACACGCAGACAAAATAAAGACAATAGAATAAGAGGACGTGAAGACCTCAGTCTCAGGTCTTCCTCAGTTTTCTCATTCAGACGTAACGGATCTGTCTGAATGCATCTATGGCTCAAAAATAAAACTGGGTTTTATCAGCAGATCAACTCCAGACAGGTTTGATTATTGATCAGGTGATCAGGTGTGTAGAACCAAACAACGTCACTGAGGCTCAGCGCTTCGGCTCCGATGGAGAACCTGGAGGATCCAGAGGATCGATCAGAGATCACATCGATCTGATGGTTCATCCAGACTGATCATCCTGGAGCTCTGAGCGGTACCGGTACCGGTACCGGTCCTGGTCCAGGTCCCGGTCCTTGTCCTGGTCCCGGTCCTTGTCCCAGTCCAGGTCCTTGTCCTGGTCCCGGTCCAGGTCCAGGTCCCGGTCCCGGTCCAGGTCCTTGTCCCGGTCCTGGTCCTTGTCCTGGTCCAGGTCCAGGTCCCGGTCCCGGTCCAGGTCCTTGTCCCGGTCCAGGTCCTTTTCCTTGTCCCGGTCCTTGTCCCGGTCCTGGTCCTTGTCCCGGTCCTGGTCCTTGTCCTGGTCCAGGTCCAGGTCCAGGTCCCGGTCCTGGTCCTTGTCCCGGTCCAGGTCCCGGTCCCGGTCCCGGTCCAGCTGTCCTCCAGTGGACAGAAGCTCTCCTCTAGCTGTATCTTCTGCTCCTGACTGGTGTCTGGGATGAAGCTCCAGGTTCCAGTCAGCCGCTCCTGCAGGAGGCGCTGCAGGCGTTCGGACGACCTCCGTATTTATTTTTTTAATTTTTTGGGATTTGTGAGGTGACCTCGTGCCCTGAAAGCACATTTTACATAAAATGTATAATTATTATTACTATAAATACTTATGCTGCTTCAAACAAGGCCGTTGCCATGGTTACTGTGGCGGCAGACGTCCAGGTATTTATTCATATTTACATTAATATGTATTTATGGAGGCGGAGCAGCAGCTGTTATAAAGGGAAGGTGCGCACAGCTTTATGCGTCTGATTTGTTTTGTGCGCCGTGCTTTTCTAAATTTGTCCTACGCCAAGTCTTACTGTGAAAACTGCAAACTCTTTTATGCATGAGGCCCCAGAACCTCTTGGTTCTGATGAGAACATCAGTGGACCAGAACCTGATCCTTAGCCTGTCATTCAGGGTCACAGGTCAGAGCAGAACCTCTGTAGAACCGGGCCTAAGTTCTGCCACAGAAACCGTCTGTCTGTAACTGCTAGCATTAGCATTAGCATGCTAACCTTTCAGCTCAGATGATCGTCATATTTCCCATCAGGCTCTGGCATTTCAAGACGGCTGCCGTTTTGTGCCAGTTATTGCCATGAAATGTTCCCCATTTTCATGAACTTTCTGTCCCATCTCAGCTTCACTCCTGTTCATAAACTTTAAAGTAATAAAATGCAGCAGAACCAGAACCTGCCAGAACCTGAGGATGCTGCTGTTAGCCGGCCTCAGACCGGTCGTCAACTAAACCGAGATCAAGGGACAGTCATCATATTGGCTAGCATTAGCTTCTGCTACTTCAGTTTAGCAATAAGATTCTTGTTTGGTGAATTAGTGGGAAGAGAAGCTAACCTTTCGGTTAGCTGTGCCCGCCGCTGGCAACAACTGCTGCTAATTTTGGTGCAAACACACATTCTGGCAGCCATGTTGAAAAGTGTCCACCAGAGGAAGGAAATGCAAGATCTAGACAATATAAATGGTTTCTATGGTTCAACATATCACAATCCTATAATTTGACAGAAAAGCATCCATCTGGGATAAGCGCTGGCAAATTTAGTGCAGAAATGGACTGTGCTGCCATCTTTAAAATGTCTGCCACAGGTCATAATGAGAGATTTTACGGAAATGTTCAATTATCTGCTGCTTTGTCATCAGAGCTTCTCCAGGTGTAATTTCATTCCTGTGATTGTTTTCATCTCCAGGACACGGAGTCTGAGAACGAGGACAGGTGAGGCACACACACCTGTACACACACCTGTCCTTTAGACACACACCTGTCCTTTAGACACACACCTGTCCTTTAGACACACACACCTGTCCTTTAGACACACACCTGTCCTTTAGACACACACACCTGTCCTTTAGACACACACACCTGTCCTTTAGACACACACACCTGCCCTTTAGACACACACCTGTCCTTTAGACACACACCTGCCCTTTAGACACACACCTGCCCTTTAGACACACACACCTGCCCTTTAGACACACACACCTGTCCTTTAGACACACACACCTGCCCTTTAGACACACACACCTGTCCTTTAGACACACACCTGTGCAAACTGTCAGCCTCACTGCTCTGCAGCTCTGTGGACAACCAGGAGGGGTCAGAGTTCAGCCAGAAAAGCAGAGAGGAAGATGAAGAAGACGAGGTCCTATTGTCTGACCCGATCGAGATCCGTCACAGAATCACTCTGAAGTCTGAGGTTTGGCCCCGCCCCTCTGCTGTGGTCACAAGTCTCACCTGTGCTCTAACCCCGCCTCTCTGCCCTCAGGAGGAGGAGGGGCCAGAGGTGAAGGCTGCGTCTCCTGAGATCCTATTGGTCCAGGCCACACAGCCCGGCAGCAGCGGTACGTCTGCCAGCCAATCACACGAGGCCACCTGTGTCTGTATGGGGCGGGGCTTTGGGGGGGGGAGGGGTTCTGTTAGACAGACCCGACCGGACCTGATGGTGTCCTGTTTGGGTTTTTACAGAACAGAACCAGTACCAGGAGGCCTTCCTCTGCACCTACCGGGGCTTCGCCACGCCCAGTGATGTCATCAGCAAGCTGCAGCGCAGATATCCTTAAACACCCGAGGGACGCCTCGGTCCTTCCAGCCGGGTCAGAACCTCGGTCCGGGTCAGTCATGTTCTTAACCAGCAACACGTACAGAACCCTGAGGGAAGGCGGCACCGCCGACCCGATGGCCGCCAGGAACTCCATCCAGCTGCTGGTCAGAGTGGTGGCCGGGCTCAGGTGAGACCGCCGGGCCCAACCGGACCTCTGGTTCTGGTGTGGAACCGGACCTCTGGTTCTGATCGCTCGGCTCTCTCTTGCTGCAGTTCTGTGGAGCTGGAACCCGATTTGCTGCTGCTGCTGTTTGACCTGGTGTTCTGCCTTCTGACTGGTGGAGAGCTGGGGATGGCCCGCCTCCTGCACGCCAGCATGCTGTCCAAGATGGAGGAGAGGTGGAAGCTGATTGGCTCCCCTCAGTCGCTCCGCCCCCTCGCAGCCAAAGGCGTAGCCGCCAGGTAGCCCCGCCCACCCGACTGCAGTAGACGGCCCACGCTGCGCTCTGATTAGGAATAATTTAGTAATGGAGTCATCTATCGATTATTCTTACCATTAATCGGATTTAAAAAAAGCTAAAATCAAACATTATAAATCCAACATAACAGCAGTTTTACTATCTCATATCAACATCAGTCCAGTTT
>CAEGAE010030377.1:0-16706 GCA_903067095.1 Girardinus metallicus | reverse complement strand
CATATATATATTTAAAAATAAGAGCAATGGAACCTTTGTGGAACATATAGCTACATAATATTCCACAAAGGTTTCATTGCTCCTATTTTTTTAATCCAGTGTGTTACACAAATGTCAGAGGCAAGCCTCTCTGTTAGTTTAGATCTTATAAACTGATATCAAACCATCTGAGCTCTAGTTTTCCGATTTCAGGTCAGCTTTCATAATTAACCTGGAAACCATTTATCTCCTGTTCCATTAGGAACAAATGAGAGACTCAATGTACAAGTACAGTGCTGCTAAAGAGTTCCTTATATCCCTCTAATAACTGGTTGAACCACCATAGGCGGGAACAGCTCCCCTCCAGCATTTGCAATAACTCGCAGTGAGTGTTTTATATTGGAAGAATTCTTGCCCAATCATCTTTGGAAGATTGTATTAATTCAACAACTTTCAAACGTTTTGAGCACAAACTGCTCATATAAAGTCACATCCCAGCAGTTCAGTTGGATTCAAGTCCAGATTTTTACTAAGCACACACATAACTTAAAATTATTGAATGGCTTTAACAAAATCCCCTGAACAAGTCAAAAATGTCTGACTTGTTGGAGATATTCCTTGAGGATTCTCTACATTAATCAAGTTGTCTTTAGCCTGGTCATTACCTTATACTCAATTCCACTCTATTATCATCTTCCTTTATGCGCTGCCTGGGATTTCTCCTACTGATCATGATTTCTCTGTTAAAATTTCAACAGGGCCAATCAACACCGCCTGCCCTCATTGTTTGCATCCTTTCACAAGACACTTTACCCGCCTTGCCTGCTGGTGTTGGTCAGATGATTTTGTGCACTGTTCTAGAATTGTAGTCTGCCTATAATTTTAGCAATAGACTTCTAGTCCAGTGATATGAACTGAATTTGGAATTAATTTAAATGTATTTAATTGGTTTTAATTAAATTATAGTGTACTTTTCTGCCATTGAACTTACTTTAAAATTGTTTTATGTTAAAGTTGTTAGGAATTAATCTAGCTTTCCAACTTCACAGAACACAAATGGACTGATGTCTATTAGCAAATTCAGACACACATCGCTTTCTGATGTGAACTGATTGTGATTCCACAGGTAAGGTGTACCATACTGGATTCCCTGATCTTTTATTTTTACTTTTACATCTGGGAAATTGTGGGTTCCATGGCAAAATAAACCCCAAATATGTAACTGTGGTATGTGAATAACTAAAACCCCTTAAGCATTTCAGTTGTTTTTCAGGGTTCAACTTTCCATTCTTTTTAAACAAACACAGCATTTCTGTGGTCTGGAGTAGAGTTAGAGTTGGACTTTACCACCACAAAGTGACTGCTCCTTCTTATGGGTGGAAACCTCAATTGGAGGCTTGCTTGTTGAAGTCACAATTCCACATTTGGAAAAGAGACTGGAATGTGCAGCATTTTTCTTTTAAATCCCAGCAAAAATGAAACATTTGTTCACCAGCTGTGAATGTAGCTCTCTCTTGGGAACTGAAGTTGATATAAAGATTTATATGATGTGTTGCACTGTACATTCAGCATACAGTAGCAACAGAGCCTGAAAGCAGGGTTTAACTGATACTTAAATTTAGAAGTACATGATCTCTAATACTGACAAACCATCTTTTTATACCATTGGATTTAAACAATTTAAACTTCTGCAGCTAATACATTGAGTACTTAAAATTCAGTAACTTGTCAAAACTTGTATTTTAAAGAACAGTAGAATCACAGCCTAGTCATAGTGACACAGCTTTCATTATTGCGTAAATTTATAGATTGTTGCTTCTATGGAATTGGACAGGAATGTAAGCACAAGCACACAGCATTCAGGAAACCAAACCTTCCTGTTCTCAACTGGCTTGTACAGACCAGGTTCATATTGTGAGCTGACTGTTCCCTCCAAAAGTACGTTGTGTCCATGCCCTCTCTCTTTGACTGTATAGATCTGAACTCACTTTGAACACATAGCTTTGGTCAACTAACTTAGAGAAAAATCAAACAATAAATTAATCGATCATCTTTATTATCACCAAATGGAAGTTATTGTGTAGCCCTGTAGGAATTGTCCCAAAGCTCAAGTTTACAAGTGTATACATATTTTTCAAGTGATCTTGTAGTGGTAATTATGCGTGCCCAAGTTTGACTTCAGCATTTTACATTTTATATGTAAAATGCTGAAAAATACATTTTGTCTTTTTGACCAAAATATTTTGTTGCTGGGATGATACGTGGCTTAAAGGTTATTATGCTTCCTTGGATAATATGGGCTAGGTCTATCAACTGTAAAGAAAACATGTTCATTATATTTTTTGCACAAAATAATTCTCAAATAATGAACTTTTGCCTGCTCGGTTTAGCCTATTTTCACTTCCTTTCGGAATGAGCTTTTTTGGGCCCTCTTGTTATTATAAATCCAAATAAATTACAGCTGGCCACGCCCCCAAGCCAATGTGTACACTCACATTTTACATATGTGAAAATGGTTTCAAACAAATACACAATTGTACAACAGTACATCATATCTCACTAAAGAATAAATGGATTTAATTTCAAATAAAATTGCCAGGAACAGGTTAACACATTTTGGAATGACTCAAATTGTACTTACTTTCATTTTCAAGAACTGGATGTGCCTCTGCAATGTTGCTACTTTAACAGTAAGAAAATAACATGTCAGAAGTAAGATAAGTTGGTTGTGAATTGAGCTTAACAAATTTCTTACAGCTTCTTTCCGGAAACATTTGAGTTATATTATTAGATTGTTACAGAAAAGATTAAACAGGTTGTTATGAACCACAAATACGCTAAAGTCCATGAACTTTAGGTAATAAATAAAGCACGTTCTTTAAAGGGTAATTAAATCCCTCTCTGTCAGAGCTGTTTTCTACAACTTACTGAGTGTAGCGTTTTAAAAAAAAGAAAAAAAGTTGGAAGCAACTTTTTACACTATTTGATGACATTACACTGTAATATCACGATGAAAACATGAAATCACATACTGAATATATCGAACTGATGAAATCCAACTGACAGTCACACTTAAGATTTTATCTTGTCTTTTTCTATATAATAAACTGTTTTCAAAGTTCTTCTTGACAGTAGTTTTACACTGGCCTCAGACAACCCCACTTAAAGGATACCGCTCGATCCCTTTAAGCCTGTGCTGTCTTTGGTTAAGGTGCGTTAATTCCTGGAAGTGGATTGGAGATGCAAGACAAAACAGTCCAAATCTTAGGATGTTGGTATGTTTTGAAGTTTGACGTCCAGTGTTTTCTCATGATCAAACTGCAAATGGGATATCTTACACTTCCTAGCCTAAAACAGGCCACACCATGTTCTAAAAATAAATCAGCGAAGCCTCGGCCTGCATTTCTCATGACATGGTGGTTCCTGTGAGTTAATGTTGTCATCAGACCACATTATAATCCTACAGCAATTGTAAAGGAATCATTTTGCAGAGGCTTACATTTCTGATCTTACAATCTTTAAATCAACAGTAATTGATCTCACAGTTACCACAACATAGCAGATACTTTACCTTCAAATATCTGTGTGGGTGCCTAACATTTAGGAGGTTAGAAAATATAATTTAGTTACAGTACCTAACTGTTTCTGTGTTTGCAAATATTCTAACTATTCTCTATTACTTTGAGAACAAATTTTGAGCAGTCCCTTTTGCTCCACGAAAACAGAGTTTATGTTTTAAATCATTGTGTTTTTTTAAAAAAAAACAGACTTCTTCCCGCCTCTCTGCTTGAAGAAAGTGTTTTCTAAAAACTGGCAGTAGTTTTTAGAAATTACATTAGGTTTCTAAAAACTAGGCAGTTGGTTTGAGAGTTCATTTTGAGTCCATCTTCAACCCAAAAACGCTTAACCAGCTAAAATGTTATAATATCCGCCCATACCATTACCCTGCCTCCAATTACCCTTGTTGAAACCTTTCAAAATCTGTTTTCAGATATTTCTTGGCCCAGTCTAGACACTTCAGCCTATATATCTTGTTCAGTGGTAGTTGGGTTTCTGCCCTCTTTACCTCGGCTATGTCTCTGAGCACTGAACATCTTGTAATTCTAGATGCTCCAAATAGTATCTAGAATTACTACAATATTATCTTGCAGTTAAAAACTGGAGGATAATAGGGTCCTAGTAACTTCATGCCAGATTCTTCTCAAATCCTTGTTGTTTCTTCTCAACATTTTCTGGCAACCCCGTTAACTATGTGCAACAAAACCTTTGATGGTTCTGTGATCACGCCTCAATATCTTAGCGTGCTCAAGAGTGTGAAAGGCATCCTTCTGAGAGGGTTTTGGTCATTTTTGATTTTTCAAATCGGTGACATCTCTTGTTTTAACAAGAGATGTCACTCTCTCTGAAGAGTGATGGTATGTTGACCTAGTTGGGCCACACCCTCCTCCATTACACACATCACCTGCTATGCTTAAATTCATTTAAGCTTATCAAGTTTGGAGCTGGAAAATATCCCAAAAAATTATCACATGGTCAAAATACGCACTTGCCTAATAATTGTGCACACTGTGTACAATTATCATCTTTTCACTGCAATTACAGCCTGATTGAAACAAATCATTCTCCTGGAACACATTGTACAGGTAGTTATTGCTCTTTTATTTGGTGTGTGAATGGAAAGATAATGGTGCCACTTCCTATGCATCTCATACCCACACAGCATTTGCTGAATATTGATGCCATGATTTGACATCTCCTTAAAATGACTCATGCAGCTGTATTTCTCTGGCTCCTCTTTTTGTCAAACCTTTCTTTGCTTTCCGTCACCCTGAGATGTGATTTTGCCCTTGAGTTCCTAAATACAGCTCTTAAATAGATTTCAGGAAGCAATTGGCACCTCTGCCAGGCAAAGAGCAATCTAGAGCCTGTTCAAGCAAGGTAATAGCTCTGTAAAGCAGAACACATTGCATTGTCACACGCTTCAACAGGTGGGGGCACTTTTTTTCCTCTCTCAGAGATGAAACTGGGAGCCTAAGGCTGAGTCAGAGGGTTCATTCACTGACAGACTGTGGAGGATATTACTGAGACCGTCTTGGTCATGCAGGATTAAAGTGTTATGGTCCATGAAAGAGTGTCTTTGCCAGGAAAAGGTTTTAGTTAAGAACTCTGTTATCCAGGCTGCTTCCACGACATCTGATAACAATATTGTGGTTGTAAGCCTTTTCCATAAATTGTGCTTGAGTTTTTGTACAAGAATTTAGGGAAATCCTGGGAAAATCTTTTATGCTTGAGCCATTTTAAAATGATTTCGGTGACAGTAAGAAATGAAATGGCAGTGCAAACAATCCAGTAGTTTACTCATTCTTAATCACTCCTCGTCCTCCTTCTCCAAGTCTGTGGACATGTACATGGACATCTCTAGACACCAAAATTGCATAGTAGTCTTATACATCAAGTCCAAAGGAATGTGGAGCAAATAGACAGAGCATTTGTCTGCAAGCAATAACTTCTGAGCAGTTTTCCTCCTTTTTTTTTTACACAGTAGATTGTATTTATATCTTTAGAGTGGTCGCACCAATACAAATAGCAACAATATATGTTTTTAAAATTATGGTTCAAAGTCATTTCCCAGTTCACACAGTTTTGTGTTCTTCCACATGATCTCATTCACAAAACTATGCACTGTGCATGGACGACAATGCACCTTTAGAAATGTAAAACATAAGAACTAGAAAAGAAAAAAAGAAAAAGAATCAGACTTTCCATGCAAATGTAAAGTGCATTGATTATAAAGGGATGTGTGTGTCTGTTTTAGGGATGTGTTGCTTCCCTGTTTTAAGGTACACCATTGTTTTACAATCCTGCTGTTTATATCACAGTAGAATGTTTTATTTCATACAGTGTCATGACTTGGCTCATTGGTTGTGATACAAAAAAACCACACCAAGGCATAAATTTCAAGGAACGTTGTTTACTGATTTAAATTGTCATTGTGAGGTGTGTCTTTAGTTGTTTCAGTATGCCAGGAGGAATCAGGGTAGACAAGCCTTCCTCTGTCTCTATGTGAGAGAGGTCTGGGGCATGCAGTCTTGTGTCAGGTTTAAGATCCTTGGCGGACTGGCCAGGTGCTCCCAATCAAGCTGATTACCAGAGCTGATCACAGCCTGCTGGACCAAACAACAAGCTCTAGAAAAGAGCTTGTCAACAAAAGGTTGTCACAACAGTTCTTATTATGTTTAAAGTGCTTCTAATGAAATATCAGAGGCAGTCAAAGGTTCTCTATAGTTCAGTAGAATGCAAAGTTTTCTCCCCTTTCTCAGTTGATGATGTGCACTAGGTGAGATCGCATGTTTGCTTCCTTTTTTCTCTGTATGGCTCTTTGGTCAACCAGCGACCAGCTTAGGGTGTTTCTCGCCTCACCTAGCAATGACTGGAATAGGATCCAGACATTCCCTGAACAAAATGAATCTGACATTGAAATGGATAAGTGTACTCTGATATTACAGTCTGAATCTGTTACTCAAATGCATGAACTCAAAAGCCTACAAGTAAGGTGAAGAAACAAGGGCATTGTAAAAGATCTCTTAGAAAAGCTGGTTATCTTATTATGCAACCCAAGGAATGTTCTGAAGGAGAGGAGTGGGATTAGGGAAGCTCTGGAGAACTGATCAGAGCTGAATTATGAAGACCTCTATTTACTACTTTGATGCACTGTTGCCAACACAGGGGTAGGTTGGTTGATTCCAGGGTGTCTGAATCACACAGCGAAGTGGGGGTGAAAGAATATATGTTGCGTTTGTGAACCTGACTGATCTCTAGTCGGCATTGAGTAATAGGAGGTTCAGCTGGTGTGTAGGAGCAGTGGTGAATTTTTGAAGACAGTGGTGAGTTTTCAGAAAAGGTGTTACAGTCTGACCAATAAATGATTCTCGGACACAAGAGAAAAGAAAAAATGCGTAGCCTGTAACTGAAAGCTTCACAAGAAGAAGGATTATTGCAACCAAGATGGACAATCTGGCGACACATGGGATTTGTGCTGGTCTTTATATATTATAGCTATAGGTAGTAGATTGCAGATGTGGGATAGACAGGAAGAAGAGGGTGAGACAACACAGACTGCAACAACCAAACTGGGATCACAACATGGATGGACAGAGTGATTGCGGGGTACGCCCTAGACAGGTTACAATTATATTGCAGGGCCAACACAGGCAAGCAAGACTACTCCACACACACACTCACAAATAAGAGCAATTTAGAGTCACCAATTTACATGACATTCATGGTTTCAGTCTGAAGGATTAGGTCTGAGAGAGAACTCAAATATCCATGTAGAACATGCAAACTTCAAACCGAAAGATTCCAACACAGAATTGTTCTGGCACAAGTCTAGTTTTGAGACACAGGAGCCAATATCTGAAAAATGTTGCCTATTAAAATCGCTCCAGCGATTTTACTGAAATTGTATGTGATCTAAATAAAAATGGGAAAAATGTAAAAAAAAAAAGTAATCTCGGGTGAGGAATAGATGAAGACTCCTACACAGTCATTCACACCTCTAATGACAAAAATTACACACAGGCATTTCACATAAGGTACACATGATTAGAATGTTGTAATCACGTTTTACATCAGCAATGTAAAAAAACAGTTTTCAAAGTTTAATTGAGTTTAGCGTGCTCCTGACAGGGGAACAAATACCACATTAATTCTTTAAGGAGCTGCCTGGACCCCGTTTGAGTCTGCTATGGGAATTAAAGACATCTCAACCAGGTTCAATCTGATAATAGACTGTAAGATGCTAAATAAGCCATAAAAACCCTAAAATGTCATAACAGAACCTAAAATGGCCTCATGTTTCATGATTTCAGCAATTTCCTGATCAACATGCGGAATCAAAGGCAGAAGCATTTTAAGAAGGTAAAAAGGTTTAGTTACAACATGGAAATATGAAGAAGGAGTTTGGGTTCCGGCAGCGTCTGGAAAAAGATTTTTAACAGAATTGGGATTTGTCTTACGATTCAAAAGATAATTTCCAACGAGGAGGTCGGAGCAGATTCATTGGCGGTAAAAGCTGGATGGATTATTTGTGAGATCCAATATTTTCCTGAACGTGGTGTGTTGGAGGGCAGGCTGATGGAACACAGAGAATCTGGAGGAGATCCAGAGGGAGGAGAGACTTGGAGGAGTGAAACTAGTGGTATGGAAAACACCAGAAATCCACCCTGTGAAGCTCAGAGAGCACTGAGGTCTAGGAATGAGGAAGGCATACACTCTATAAACACTCAGGAGTTTGCTGGGCTTGACTATACCAGGAACTGTTGATCATCAGGCATTGAATGCTACTGTTGATGTGAAACTCACACAGGAACTGAAGCTAATGCCAGTTGTGTGGTTCACTGAACCAAAAGAGTCAAAATTTAGGGCACAAGTGTGAAACCCCAGTCCTCAAAAGCAAGTGTACTGGAACATGCAGATGTTTCTCATCCTCAACACCCCCACAATTCAAAATAATTTAATTGTTAGCAGGACCCTGTAGAAGTGGACTGCACATTGATGAAACAATTTAGTCATTTCATTCAGGTATGTTAGACCAGGGATAAATCTAACGTTTGCAGGACTCCGGCTGTTGGGGATTGGAGTTTGACACCTCTGGTTTAAAGGATGTTTTGTTGCAGCAGTACTGGAGCAGCTCAACATCCTGGAATCCACCATGAACGCTACAAAGTATTAGAGAAAAATGCCAAAAGAAAGTGAAAATTCCTCAGCTGAGTCAAAGGCCATATCTCGATCTCTTTGATGTGTTTTGGAAAGGCTTGAAACAGGCTGAACATGCAAAAAATTCTTCAAACATTTCTTAGCTGAAGTTGAGGAATGGGAAAAACAAAAAAACCTTAAAAAAAAAAAGTAAATATTGAAATTAAGTTATTTCAGCTAAATGAGAAAACTAGCTGTTTGGAGTAGGGTGTTTTCACAATCAGAAACCTCATTTTTGTTTATATTTTCAGATCATAACCAAGAAATTATGATCTGACATAAATTTGTTATAAAAGTATTACTGATTTTAGCTTTAATAACATAAAGCTACATAATATTTAATGGGTAATCAGTAATACTTTTATAACAAATTTATGTCAGATCATGATTTCTTGGTTAATGTCAAGTTGTCCTAACAAAGACATTTTGAATAAGGTCAACTTTAAAGGTGTCATGATTTACCGAATGACACTTTATGACAACAGTCATAAATATTCATGAAGACTTACTCATGTTCATGACAGGTGTTATGTCATGTTTATGACGGAGTCATGACAGTCTTATTCACAACCTGTCAAATAAAGTGTTACCAGACATTTCAACTGGACCTAAACTAGTTATGTGAAAAATGATTCTAGGCTTTCCTTAAAGAGTGTATGGATGAATATGATTGTACAGTAAATCCTTCACTTTAGAACAGGTTGTTTTTTTCCTACATATGAAATCTCTCACTGATTAGCCAATGTAGCTCACACACAGCCACTGATTTTGTTCGTCTTCTCCACCCATCCACCATCTAGTTTCTCTTTGCCCTTGCACAACACACTCTACTTTTCTCTTCCACAGCTAAACCCTTAACATCGTGGATCCTGACCGCTTGAAAATACCTTCTTTCCTGCCATCAGTTAAAGAGGTGAAGAGGGGAACACCTCTGCCTCTTTAAGAAACGCTCGTGGCAAAAAGAAACCGATTTACAAAGCTAACCGTTCAGAGTGCAGCGTGGAAAGCAAGGCCAATGAGAGGCACTGCTGGATTGAGGTTACAAAAGCACTCTGAACCCAATGACTCAGCAAAAGCTGGATGCATGCAAGATGACACTGCAGTATTTTAAAGGAGCAGAGTACAAACTTGCAACACTCAAAGGGAAGGTGGAATATGCAGTGTCAGAATAAGACCAACTGGTCATGCCCTCTCTATTGGAGAGATAAAAAATGTAAGGCTGCTGTTGCTCCACAGAGTCGCAAATAAAGGAGTGATTTATATATATATTTCATTTTATTTTTTCACCCAAAGGGCACTGTCTGACTAAATGCCAGTCATTGAGGTAAATGTCACTTTATTGCACAGCGACACAGACATTTAAATAATGTTTAGACAGACACCTTTGGACAAGCAGTGGTGTTATGGCTGTATGCTGAAGTCGCCCAGTCATCCTTCATCATCCATTGGTGTTTGTTCACCCCGAAATAAAATAGTCTTTTGTTTCAAGGGAACACTGTTGTACAGAAACTACAGAATCATACCTATATGAAATACTAATAAAATACTTCAAAAGGAAAACAGTGTATCCACATTTTTTTAGTTTCTCAGATGGGAAGAAAACTTGTCTCGGGAAGAAATATTGTCTCATCAATTTCCCAATGGATATAAACTGTCTTAACCTCAAAAAGAGACTAACATAAGTCTTGTAGCTAAAAGTAAAACAGTCACCATTAAAGAGACTAAAATTATACTACCATATCATACTTTTTGTTTTGATTTTTAAATTCTTAATCAGTCCTTGCTGGATTTATTTGTATGGTTTAGATCATTATAATGCTTCAGGGTCCAGTTCTGCTTCAACTTTAGTTAGTTTTAAAGATGGTCTGACATTGTCTCAACCACCTCTAATGCACAGCAGGAGTCCTGGTGGATTCAGTAGGTAAGGTGGCCAAAGTCCTCAAACTGAAATTCTGTATTTAATGGTATTTGTCTCATTGGACTTCACAGTTTCAGTATGACTAATCAAGTCATTAATTAAGGGGTAGCGGTTTTCTCTGCAGAACCTCCTGGGAAAAACCTTCTGTTTATACTCTAGAAAATTAATCAATTATTGTTGAGTGTGGCACAGTATTTCTTGCGTATGGAGAAAGGTTAATCAGATGTTGATGCCAGTTGCAGCTGGAGTAGTGGTTGGATTTAGTAACTTACAAAAAAAACCCAGCTGACTTGCCACCACTTTCCAGAAAACTACATATAGAATCAGAATCTTCTGCTTTCAAAAAACACCACTGTGACCTTAGAAAACTTTGCCGGTGCTCCAAAGTCTTCATGGTTTGTTCGCTTTATGACTTGTTGTATGTTCTTAGTGTTCTGGTGAATTTTTTCACATCAGAGTGGGATCTTCATCCAGTTGTAAAGGGGTATTACTGAAAAATCTCTCAGAAAGAGCTTGCCATGTGTGAATAGGTTGAAACTGTGTCAATCAAAGTTTTACTTTTAGTCATATTTCAATTTTCTCTTCAGTCACGGTCTAATTTCTGACAGTAAGAATCCATTTCCTTCTCTGCCTCTTATCTATCCTCTCAATTCATGACCGTCTGTATCGTTCTTGCGTAGATCTACAGCTAATGACGAGTCGGCTCATTCAGATCTCTATTATAGATTGAATGACCTACATTATGGTGCAGTCAGGCCCCGTAACAAATAGCCTCCATGCCTGTACAGTAGCACAGATCTTCTCTCTGCAGAAGTCAGCTCTGTGAACAACAGCAATGGAAAGTTCCAAAGAGGTTTACTCCTGTGTGTTGTTCTGGTCAGACTTGAAACAGTCAGTCAATGATGTGTAAAAGTCTTCAGATAAATTTGCCCTTTTCTTATGTACCATGACCTCACACTAAAGCAGTAGCTTTATTTATGGGGAAAAAAAATCTCACACTAAGAATAAGAAAACCCCTTTTTTGCCAGCAGGACAACACATTTTCTCCTGTGACATTTTACAAGGTTGGATCATACCAAGAGAGGAATCTTTGTCTAGTCGTCTCTTGTAGTTTCTTCAGCTCATTCTGAAGGTTTTCTGTGGGATTTAGGTCTGGTGGCTGAAATGGTCAATGAATGAAGACGATACCTCTTGATTTGGCTGAATGTTTTTAATCATTATCTGGTTGAAAAACTTAATCACAAGTCTGATTTCACTTCCTTGAAAATTGCTAACTTAATCTTTAATTTTTTTTTTTTCAAAGAGTTAAAGATGTGGTGCAATCTAATAAGATTCTCTGAGCATTTGTAAGAACAGGTTCAGAAACTTATGCTTCTGAATCAGCAGAAGCTATTTTCCTCTTCTGCTAATTCGCACATATAAGCCTTACTTACAGGGCATGTTTTCTTATCAGCTCTAAAGAGTTACTTAGAAAAATTGACCTTGACAGAGAAACAGGAAGTTTAAGGGATCATACATTCCTAGACATTGAATTGTATGTGATCAGTTGAAAAAGAGTTAAGGGTGCCAATAAGTGATTTTGTGAAAACCAAAAATATTTAATAACATGATTTTTTCTTTCTTAGGTATGTAAATGTACTTGAATCAAAGGTTACATTTTTCTACAAATTCTTATTATTATTACATTAAGACATGTTCTTTTTTGTGCTGTTTGGTCAAAACTAATTATTAAAATTTTAAATGAACACATGTTGAAGGGCTCTGGGAACTTTAAAGACCTTAATAAGAAACTTCTAAAATCTCCAGATTTGTGTGACTACAAAAGAAATACAAATGGCAGTGCATAAGAACTTAATGTAGATATTAGTTGATTGTTGAATGTAATTACATGAAGTGAAACTTATTGTGCACACACTTGACTCATACATTTTTATACCAACATTTTCATGTGCAATTTCCAAATTTTCCATTTTGAAATGGATGACTTGTTTTGCAAGGACTCTGTGAGGTTACATTTTTTTAACTGAAACACATGTCTCAGTACACAGATATTCCTGGGTACTGAGATCTAGCTGTGTAATGATTGTTACAGGTTGAATGTAGCTCCCAGTAGACTGGCCTTAATCCAGCTTTCACTACTCCCTTCTGCAGTCTGTGGACTTTAACCACAGCCCTCTGTCTTTGTCACCTCATCGCACCTGCTTGTTCCAGGAAGTGTTCTGAACTCTTTGTGCCGTCCCTTCCTGGTCTCCGCGGCCAAAGCCAAAGAAAGGAATCAGCTGTTTCCGCATTGATTCATGTGATCGGTATCCAGCTGTTTCATAAGTTTGATGCAGCTCTGATGTCAGCCTCATTCATTCGACTGTAACCAGGAAACAACACAGGGACAGGGCTTTTCATGTCTTTTAAAAGCTGACTGCGCTCACTTCTGAACTACAGTCATATTTTTTTTGTATTTGAGCTTCAAAGATGACTTTGCATGTTTCAACTGTGATACTCTTTTATTCATTTTCGGGAAATTTCTCTCTGGGACACAGCAGATGGCAAACAAATGCACAGTTGTGCCGTAAGGAGAACAGCTTTTTCACAATGTTTTATCTCGGTTGCCACACTGAGGGCCAAGGCCTACTTACTGATATGATTAACCTTGCTGCTGGAAAAGGAACACATTATCCTCAGACAGTCTGATCCAGCCTCTCACCAGCCTTTATTCTCTCCCAAACATCCTTACTTGTCTCATCCTTGGAACAGCTAATAATGACAGTCTGGGGAACCCCACCCTCCTTTTTTACATGAAACAGAAAGAGAAAACAAGGACAGAAGTGCTGAAGCTGATAGATGCAGACAGCTTGGTGAAAGGGTGGCTGCTGAAAGCGATGACATCACTCCGACTGGGTAACCGAGAGAAGACGTGTTTGGGACAAGTGGTAGCTATCAAAGCTGACAAGCCACTCTCGGGCACTTTCTGTTTTCTAGTATCAAAGTGCCAGTGCCTGCAGTTTTGCACTCGAGAAGGTTAAATATTAATAACACAAAAATCTCTTCTGTCGTTTTAACTTAATCTTGGACTCATTGAATTGGTTTTTGCTGATTATTTCACCTCCAGTAAGACGCTGAGAGGTCACTGCTGTGACACCATGTGACCGTATTGCAGCAGAGAGCAGCCTCGGCCCCCCTCTGGCGCTCTGTTTTCCGGTGTGCACTGTCATGGATCGATAACCTCTTACGTAATGCTCTGGTTTGGACTGGAGGCGAGATTCCAGCTGACTGGAACATGTGAAAGGACTTTAACTGGACTGACCCACATTCTCCCTCCTCGCCCTACCCCGTCCCTCCTCCTTCACACCCTCGGGGAAAGGACTCATGAAGGCAGTCAAACTAAGACTTTGGGTGGATCGGGCGTTTCTGTGGCATGCTTAGACGTGCACGCACACTCGTAAAGAGAGACATGTGGGGAATTGCTGGTGGCTAAGCGGTATATTTTATTAACAGAGAGATAAATGGAAAACATAACTCCAGAAAAATGCTTTGTTCTTTCCAGTATTTAGAGCAGTTTGTTTTTTAGTTTAAGACCTGCAGTCCGGGTTATGGTTTGGATTTGGTTAATTACATAGACTTCTTTGCTTTCCCCTGGCTGGTTCTCATCAATATTTTTGTACTGTAGAATTTGGTACTGTGAGAATATTGTTCATCCGATGTCAACAGAAGAAACTCTTAATACTGTCTTCAAAATGCTCACGCATTTAACAGAGCTGTACCAATGTTAACCACCCAAACACCCAATGTTAGTTTTGTACCTCCCTTACATTTGGTATACAGAAATGTCATTACAATGAGTTTGTAAAGAAGTGAATATTCCTTAGAGAGTACGAAAGGTTAACACCTAGTCTAGCTGATGCCCTGTTTTTGCTGGGGGTTTTTTAATTGCTCTATTGCTGCTACATTTTCAGCTGAACAACAAATCTTCAGTTAATCTTGAGTCTGGAAAAGCACAGGAAGTGCCTGCCGTCTTCAATGTGATTGTATAAATGAAAGCCTATTGCAAAAATGCAAAATCTTATGGTGAACTTTTATGGTGAACGTCCTCTGATGCGTTGCAGCTGATGAGACAGATTGATACAGTTAGTAGCACCTATGATAATTGTAGAACCATAGATGCTATGTGGTTGAGATAATGCAAAACTGTAGACAATTTAGGTCTGGACACCTGACTATAAAATAAAATCTAATTGATCACAACTAGCATTAGGATATGCACAGCGTAGCATTTATTTTTCCCCTCCAGATAGTCTCAAACCAAAAAAATTCCCCTTTATTTTATGAACATTTAAAAAAGGGCCAAAGGGTAAACTGAAAAAAGAAGATTAAGAGTTTTCTTATGAACTAAATACACTGTAAGATCTATAGAACCCATACTGATATTGACCTTATAAGCTGTAGCTTGGAGTTGCTTTCAAAACATTTTGCCTGTGTTGGGCACCATTCACCTCCACATCAACTTCGTCCATATTATCCTGTCCCTGCAGAAGAGCACCCTTCATGTTGTGTGAATCTGCCACCACCAAGTTTCACTGTTGGTAGTGTATTTAGAGTGACTTGCTGTGTTCTGCCTCACAGAGCCGTTTTACATCAGGGCGTCACCGATGCAACAGCATCAAAATAGGTTAGTTTGGGAATTTTATCAGGCAGAGGCATTTTTTCCTTTTATAAAAATTTGTCTTCTACAGCTTAGGGAATTATTTCTATTAGTAACGTTACAGAATCTCACTTTAGAAAGTTTAAATTATTCTTTTAAGCTGCTTTTGGTTTCAATCATCTAAGAGAGCTTGTTTACATTGCCCATTTACTACTACTATAGTATACGTGTTTATTCACAAACCGTCAGTAACATGTTATGTAGCCAGAGCAACTGGTAACACTTGAAGATTGCTATATTTTCTGGCACTGTTGAGCTAGAATGACCAACTAGCATTTTACAAAACAACATAACCTATTTGTGACTTCAGGAAAGAAGAGAACTTAGAATATCTGTTTGTGTGTTTGAAACGTATGCAACAGCGCATCTTGTAAATGTATCATGTTTGAGTTTTGTGTTTCACAAGCAGACTGTTACTGTAAATGTGTATAGTCACGATCATACCGAAGGGTTAGAGAGACATAAACCTCATCTTGGTTTCCTGTAACAATAACCAGCCCAGGTAGATATGACAATAAGCTAATTGAATCACCACAAGTGTTGTGTTTGAGCTTTTGTTTGACCACCACATCTTGCATATCTGAAGCTTGTCCTGGCTAATGGTCCTCAACCGGTCAGTTCAAAGTTTTTCTGGAGCTCAGAAAGCATCTTCAGTAAAACTCCTGTCGTTCCGAAGGCAAGCCGGTTGTGGCTTTGCACTCTGTTACCATGACTCATCTTGGAAAAGAATAACGAGTTGTTGTTCCCATACTTGACATTTAAAACAGTTTACTGCTCATTTAGTCTCTCGGCCATCTGCTTATGTTCAGTGTGAGAAGAACAGGAACAGTGAGATTTGGATGGGGCATGCTTTCAGTTATTTAGGTAACAGTGACACAGCAGAAGTTTTCTTCCTGTTTCTATTTATACTGAGTTATTCACAAGTCTAAACTGAAGTGGGATTGTTTTGTGTAAATAAATGCTGGCCTGCACTTATTAGTTTCCTTAAGCTGTAAGCATAGTTATTACTCTTCATTTTATATTTACAGCAAATAAAATTATCTTAAAGAAATTCAAACTTTGATAAAGTTGTTTGGACTTTTTTTGCTAAGCTAAATTCTCAAAAAATACCAAGATAACAGTGATTAGTGTCATTGGTTTGTCCAAAAATGTTTGACCCATCCATCCATCCATCCATCCATCCATCCATCCATCCATCCATCCATCCATCTTCTTCCGCTTATCCGGGGTCGGGTCGCGGGGGTAGCAGCCTAAGAAGGGAGGCCCAGACTTCCCTCTCCCCAGCCACTTCTTCCAGCTCCTCAGGAGGAACCCCAAGGCGTTCCCAGGCCAGCCGAGAAACATAGTCTCTCCAGC
>CAEGAE010030362.1:0-25707 GCA_903067095.1 Girardinus metallicus | reverse complement strand
GATCCTGCCTCTTTATTATTACATTGAATTAATTTCAGATTTTTGTATAACTTTTCTTCAAGTTAACAAAGTGAGCTGTTATTGTTACAGGTTAATTTTATAAACTACAGAAAAGTAACTGTTAGAGAAGCTCAAATGTGGAAAATTGGACTGATGTTGATATGCGATAGTAAAACTGCTGCTATGTTAGATTTACCAATGTTTTATTTTCTCTTTTTTTTATCCGATTGCCCCATTAATCGTAAGAATAATCGATAGATTACTCGATTACTAAAATATTTGCTTACAACCGCACTTCTTCAAAGCCCAAAAACAACATAAAACCCACTCAAATAAAAAAAACCCTCAACCTCTAATGAAATTTACTGCCAGGATAAGACGTGTTTTTTTTTTTGTGGCGATATCTCCGTTTAATTCATGTTTGGCAAATTCAAGAGATTTCAAAATAAATTAACTAACAAGATAAGTGCAATAACGTTGCTTTTTATTGAATGTTTTGTATATTTGTCCCACACAATGACAGCTATTTCAAGAGAAACCTTTCTAAAAACTCTCTAAATGTTGTGAAAAACAGCCTAAATTTTAACAACTAAAGCAGCCCAATTGGGTGGAAACCCGTCCAATCTGGCAACGCTGCTTTTGTTGCAGGAAGACGACGTTGATGGATGGCAGTCCTCTTATAAGGAAAGAAGATTAGCGTTTTTAAATAAGTCAGACTGGTAAAGATGCGATTAAATATTGCATTACGCTGAGGGTACGCGTGTAATTATTAGTAAACATTAAGAAAACGACCCGCCATAATGTAGCCTAGCATGTATGAAAATGCTAAGGTAGTTAGCATCTAGATTTTTGTGCGTTTTTAAGTCTGCTCCGGTGTAGAAAGAAACACTGCTTAAGGCATATCAGCAAGTACAGCAAAATCAAAATATTGCCAAATATGTTTGGTTTAGTTTCTTGTCCAAATATCTTGTTACATTTTAAATAAGACAAAACTAATTAACAAGTAACTTTTCAGCAAGACATAGGAACCTATTTTGGTAAGTAGTTTCTTTATATTGATGAAAAAGTTCTAATTCTACTACCAGATTATTTCACTTATAACACGGGCAAAGTGTCTTGTTATAAGTTCAATAATCTGCCAGTGGAACCAGAACTGGGTTGCTAGGAGACAGACTGGGCTTGGCTGGGGTTGCTAGGTAACGGCAAAGGGCCCGTTGATAAGTGGAACTAGAACTTTTTCATCAACTTTAAGGATTTATTGACGTAAAACAAGCTGACAAGTTACTTGTGATTTAGTTTTGTCTTATTTCAGATGCTTGGGCTGGAAACGAGGCCAAATTTACTCTGTAAGATTTTGAGTTTTTGCAGTGCGTGCGTGAAGCAGAGTAATCCAAACGGCGTTTCCCGCAGGATGTTCTGGCCGTGCGTGTCAGCCTGCAGTTCATGCGACACGTGCAGTTTACATGTTCACACCTCCGACGCAACATCCTGTCCGACTCCATCTCATCTCCCTCCTCCCGGTCCGCCTCCTTCCTTCACCTCTTTCTTTTCCCCTCCAGCATCTTTTCTGGATTTATATTCCAACAAATCTGCTTGCAATCATGGATTTTCCTCCTAATTTGTTCCTCATTAAGTGACGGAACATTTTTTCTTGTTTTCTTCTTTTTTTTTCTTTTTTGTTTGAGCTAGCACACCTACGTCACTGTTCCTGAGTTGCCTCTCGGGGTTTATGGTAAAACGTTTAAGAGGGCTCCTAAAAACTCCTCGTAAAACTGGGAGAATATCGTTCTTAAATTAAAAGCTGTTCATCTCAACAGGGATGCTTAAAACCTACTAAAAAATGAGGCCTGGGCCAAAAAAAGGGTTTTCTACCGATTTTATGCACCTTGTTTGCACACGGCTGGGTTCAAAAACCTGAAGGAAAAGGGAAAACCTTTAGACATGCTGGCTTTTCCTAAATTATTTAGTTTCTGCTAATGGTTTGTTTAATCTAATACTAATAAAAGTGTCGCTGCTCCACAGACCTCATTGTATATGTCAGTCATTGCAGTTTTTGGCTTGACAGAAAATTGCAAACCAGCTACTGAGTTCCTTTAAATCTCGACTAAAAACCCGCCTGTTCAGAGTTGCATTTGAAGCGTAATCAGTTACGAATTTAAAGATGGCACTTGACTTAATGTCGTGGTTTGATTGTTGACTCTATGTGACCTATTGAGTCAAAATCAGTGTGAAATTTCACACTGATTTTGACTCAATAGGTCACATGACCTAGAAGCCATTGAAGAGAAATACTAAATTTAAACTAAAAAAAAAATAGGTAACAAAAATAAAAATTTAGTTGAAATGAAATAAAAATGCATGTCCCTCATATAAACAGGTTAGTACAACAATTACACACTGACTTCTTATTATGTCAGCGTTGTCCTCCATATTCAGGTATTTCAATTTGTATAGCAAATTTTATTTGCTATACAAATAAAATTTGACTGACTGAATGAAAAAGTTGCAGTTTCACTGCAAAAACACAAAATCTGACCAAGTAATTTTTTGGTCTAGTTTATGCCGACAAAAGTAGAAATTCAGCTTTGTCTTACCTGAAGTAAGACAAAAGAGCTTGTTTAGGTCAATAATTCTTTAATTTTGAGACTTGGCAGATTATTTTACTTACGAGGACATTTTTATCAATATCAAGGAATTATTTATGTAATAGAAGCTCCTACGTCTTGCTGAATCGTGACTTGTAAGTTAGTAAACTTGAAGTAAGATATGTTTGCACTAGATACTAGACAAAAAATACTAGATAAGTACGACTTAGAGTAAATTTCCACCAAAAATCTGAGAAATTAACAAGGAAATTTCCAGCTTTCAAAAGTCAAGAAATTCTAATAAAACTCAAACTGTTTTGAGATTAATCCCAGAAATGTTTTCAATTTCAGAAAATTAATTAAAAAAAATTCTAGAAAATCTTAAACTTTTCAAACTCAGAAATTTACTTCTTTTTCTAGAAAAGTTTTTGGCAGAAATGTTATCGTCCCTTTTTTTTTATTTATCAAGGTGCAAATTAAATGTAAAACAAAATAAAATTGCTTAATGGAAACACGCCAGTTTCAAAGAAATTGGCGTGTTAAGTTGTTGCACTAGGATGAGGTGATTTTTCAAAGGTTAAAGGTCAGCAAACATTAAAGAAGCAAATCACCTGCATTCACATCAAGAACACTAAAATAAATTCTAATTAACACAGTTTAGATAATAGCATAATTTATATCGGCCCTTGCTTACTAAGCACTAAAATCTCCAGACATAATCCCAGTATGAGGCGTCGCCTCATAGCTTTTCACAATAAAAGCACCAACCAAACCCCTGGTTCTGTTGCCAAGCACACAGACGGACCTGTTTGACGCGGTCCGGGTTGACGGTGGTCTGCGGCTGCAGGATGCTGACCGGTTCTGTCTTCTGGGTGCTCTGAGGCATCTCCCTCACCTTCTCAGCGATGAAGTCATGGACGCCATTCAACGCCTCCACCGTCCCCTGGATCAGGCACACCCGCTCTGTCGTGCCTGAAAACACACAGACACACACACAGCTGGGTCAGGAAAGGCACAGAGGAAACTTAGGAAACACCAACTTATCAATCTAAAGCTGCAGTCTAACTTTTACAAAAATGTTTTTTTCCATATTTGTTAGAGCTGTCGCCATGTGGTGACAGTATGAGACAGATGGTCTAAGCAAAAAAATCTATCAAGTTTATTGTGTAGCACATTTCAGCAATAAGGCAGCTCAAAAATAAAGTCATAAAAACACCATGCAGTCACCAAACTGAGAAACCAACAACATCATCAAAATTATCAATATACATCAAATATATTGATCTTTACATAAAGAGGTTTTAGTTTCTCAGTTCTGTCTATTTTGAGCTTTTTTAGGCTTCTGTTACTTTAAATTCAAAGAGCATGTAAAGAGCATAGAGCAGTAAAACCAACTGACAAAAGGAACTGGTGTTCTGCTGGGGTTGCTAGGTAGCGGGCGGAACGCTGCCGGGGTTGCTAGGTAGCGGAAAGGAACTCTGCCGGGGTTGCTAGGTAGCGGGCGGAACTCTGCCGGGGTTGTTAGGTAGTGGGCGGAACTTTGCCGGGGTTGCTAGGTAACGGGCGGAACTCTGCTGGGGTTGCTAGGTAGCGGAAAGGAACTCTGCCGGGGTTGCTAGGTAGTGGGCGGAACTCTGCCGGGGTTGCTAGGTAGCGGGCGGTGCCTGCTGATTTGTTACATTCCAGAGCTTTTTGAACGGCTCATTCTCTAGGCAGACACAAAAAAGAAACAGGAACTTATTGTCAAAAACTGGATGAGTGTTTTTTTTTTTTTTTTTTCCAAATGGAAGTAAAAAAAACATGCACTTTTTTTTTTACTTCTGGGTCAGGAAAGGCACAGTTTTCTCTTTACTATGGAGGAAACTGTAGACGAAAATGTATGGAAGTACTTTGGAGCACATCCACCTTTCTAAAAATGCTTCTGCCTATTTTGATAGTTAAACTCCAAATGTACCTCAGTGTGTATTAATACACATGGAAACCATCTTGACTCTACTGTACAAACCTAAAGTCTTCCTTGTTGCCCCTCTTGGGGGTTCAGATAATCCAGGAGCATGAAAGAAAATGAAAGGCCCTCCACGATTGGCTGCTTGCCAGCCAATAGGAAGTCAAGCATCACTGCACCTGGGTATTCCAGCTTCCCAAGCTGCATTTTCTACACAATATTTCAGAAATAATCCACAAACCGGCGGGGAACCGAAGCAAAACCTCTCAATCCATCTCATCACTAACAAATGTTCTCTTCTTTCGTCTTTTCGTTCTCTCCTGTATTATTTTTGTTCCTCTCCGTCCTCTTTTCTCTGTGCCCGGACTCTCCAGAGGTTTCTGGTCTTATCACAGCCCAGCAGCGGGTCGGTTGGCACTTCCCCCGTTCCCGGCACAGCCTAAAACATCAGTGTTTGTACCAGAGAGGGGGGAGGAATCGGTAGCAAAATGGCTACCAATGCTAATGGAGAAACAAAACAAGCTGAGCGGAGAAGATTTGTGACGCCAAAAGACTAAAAATAAACGAGCGTTTGTGTCGCTTTTAGCAACATGTTGCTGCTGGTTCTTTTTATAAAACCAGTTAGCATTACACCGTCACTACCGTGCATTCCTGTTGTTACAGCCTGGTGACAGCAGTTGCAAACAGGAGCTATCACGCTAGCTGAACATGGAAATCAGGCGTCCGGCGAAGCCATTTGTTGTTTCTTTACTTTATTCAGCTTTTTTTTTTCTTTTCTTTTGGAAACACCTATTGACCACTGAAGTGTGTGTGTGTGTGTGTGTGAGAGAGAGAGAGAGTTGATTCTGAGGAAACTGGGCCTCGCCTCTCCCTGACAGCTGGTGCCCTCTGGGTAATCTCCAGTCGTCCAATGAGAGGCCAGGATTAACAGGCCATTGTCTTGGCATGAGAAAGTGAGTGTGTGTGTGTGCGTGCGTGTGTGATAGTGGTTGGAAAGGCCACTCTGTCACTAAGGATCATTTTGGGCCTGTGGTACAGCTGTGCTTTGGCAACACAAACCAGTTTCACCAGATTCACCATCATCGTCTGTTAACTTATAGCTACTTTATTCAGATTTGCTTTATTTTTGAAAATTTTACAACAACACAAAGAAAGGAACCAAAATGAAACGTTATTTTACAAACCAATAATTCACCAGACAAAATAATAAACTGAAACCAAGGCTTGATAAACTGAAACAAACTCAATAATTTACATTTGCATGTTTGATTGTTTTTCTCGTCAATCTTCAGTCTGGTTCTTTGGTCTCAATTTGCAGCTTTTTTGAAAAGCAGTTTTGTTTACAAAGACTTTATTGCCCATTTTATTTGTTTTCTTTCTTTATTTTGAATATTAAATGTTCATTAGAAATTAAAGTTCTTTGGTCTTTGAGAGAGTTAACTTGTATTATGTCATAATCACTATATAACTTGAAAATGGTCACAGCAGGTAAGTGAAGTTGTTGAATTTCATCATGTTTAGTTCCTTGAGACACAGTTAGTGTATTTTTGACACAGCAGAGAAAAATTTAGATGAATTTATTCATCTGCCTGATGTGTGATCAAATATTAGTATCAAGCTACAGGCAGGCCTCACTTCATATCACAGATGTAACTTAAGAATGCAAAAATTCTCTCATGTTTGTTGGTTTTAATGCGTGATCCAGTGATTTATCTGCTGTCCTCAACTGCACTGCAAAAACACAAAATCTAAGTACTTTTGACCCAGTTTCTAGTGAAAATATGTTAGTACGATCGCAATAAGACAAAACAAAGTTACAAATAACTTTTTAGCAAGAAATAGAAGCTTGTTTTAAGTAAATAATTTGTCAATATTGGGGATATCTCATGTTATTTCACTTATAACAAGACAGTTTCCCCATGTTATTAGGGAAATAATCTGCCAGTGGAACTAGTACTGGGTTGCTAGGTAACGGGGCTGGGCTTGGCTGGGGTTGCTAGGTAACTTGGCTTGGTTGCTAGGTAACGGTGAGGTGGAATGTTCCACCAGTGGAACTAGAACTTTTATCAATATTAAAGAATTATTGATTTAAAACAAGCTGCTACATCTTGATGAAAAGTTACTTCTAAGTTGATTTGCCATATTTCAAATCGACTAAGATATTTTCACCAGAAACTAGATACAAAAATGCGGTACACTGCATTTTTTTTTTATTTGTGATTTGCAGTGTGGCCACCTTTAAAAAACCTTGCACTCAGAAAACTCTCTTCCTTTTCCATTTTAGTGATTTCTATGCACGTTTCTCTTTCCTCTACTTGATCTTGAGATAAGTTTTTGGTGCGTTTTGAATTCCAGCATCCATAATTTAAGCCGTTTTCTGGTGTAGCTGTAAATCTTTATCGCCGAGCTGAAATAACCGAATGGATGCCCTCCAGGAACTGAGATTGGATTTCTCTACTGGCTTTTAAATAATATGAAATGACACACAAACCCAAATATTCAGAGCCAAAACAGCCAACCTGGCATGGCTGAGCTGCAGCCTCAGATCTCTAATTAAGTCAAAAGTTAAGTTATTTCAATAAGCTTTAGCAAACACTGGGGTTGATTATGACGTCTCATTGAAACTGAAATAATTCCCCTCACACAATCTTCCAGCCGTAGACGTATAAATGCCAAAGCAGCGCCGACGCAGCAGAATTTAAACATCCCTCAGTGATTTGAAGTGAGCTCAGTTGGCAGTCTGTCCAGCGAGTGCGTAAGTGCGAGTCTGTAAGTGCATTTCAGCATTCGCTCTTGTAAAACAGAACGTCAACTTGGACCCTTTCAACAGTTGGAGATTTCAGATGAAAATCTCCTCAGTTTTACTCTGATTGCTGCAAAAGACCTGATTGTGACATGCATGTGCAGGAAAGAAGTCATGCTGTCTTGCTATTGTGGAACGTTTTCTTAGACGTGACCGAAAATGATCCAACATGCATGATTTAATGCCAGCCCTGAAAAAAAACAAGAAAAACAGGGAAGACTGTAAGGTTCAGGTCCGGAAGACGGGAAGAACCGAGACGAGAGGCGGGCAGAGTGTCCAAAAATTATACTCAAGTTAGAGTAGCACAACTTCAACATATTTACACGGAAGTAACAGTAAAGAGGTGTAAGAAATTACTCAAGAGAAAAAAAACGTATCAGGTAGAAGTGGAAATTTTGGCATTTTAAGGATGAAAATGATTCATATAAATTATATAATTACAAAATGGCAGAATTAAGTAAAAAAAAATAAATTCCAAATCAGTTTCTTTCAACATAAAACTTATAAAACTTCAACAAAAACTGCAGGTGTGTCTGAGTCTGATGAATTTTTAAACGTGTTTGTTTTTCATTCAGTGGGTAGAAAATCCAGAAATTTTACTCAAATAAGAGTAGAAATACTTCTCGATAAAATTGCTCAAGCAAAACTTAAAATACTCCTAAAAGTACAATTTAAAAAAAACCTACTCAACTCAATGTAATCGAGTAAATGTAACGAGTTACTACCAAACTCTGACTGAGGTTTGTAAGCGGACCAGAGTTCGGTACGCGCTCACACCTCCCCAAACGAACCGGACTTTGATTGAATCGGACTGAACCGGGCCGGTGTGTTTTCTAAACAACCTGAATGCCTGGATCCTGGATCCCTCTGAAGATGAAGAGCCAGACGTGAACTTTCAGCTCACGGTTTCCACGGCGACAAAGTGACCCGGCACCTTTTCGCTCAACACCAGCACACTCATCATGGTCGTCGTGGTGAGCCAGGACGCGGACCCTGGCGCTTGTTTTTATTAAGGTCTAGCTAACATGACTCACTCCTTCCTCCTCCTGATGATCGCTGGTAACAGACATAAAGCACACTGAGCCGGTTCTCTGATTTGTGACTCACAGCAGCATACGCGGCCTTGGTACGGCGATGCATGTTTGGACTCCGCTAGAACTCTGCCCCTCTGCGGCTCAGACTGAACAAAGCGAGCCACGTGCTGGACATCAAACATTTGTGTTTTTTAGAAACAGAGAAGAAGAGGAGAGTCATTACACTGGAAGAAATGAAAGTAGTCTGAGCCCATTCTGACCACAAAAGGGATAAATTAGGGTTTTCCTTTCTCCACTCAAAGGCCCAATTCTTCTGAATAGCACCCTTTAAGCCATGGGTCTGGTTTCTTAGGTAATAACTGTTGAAATATTTGATTTAAAAGACTTGAGTTATTGTTGAGGTGCTTGCACACCAGCCCTGTTTAGTCTGCTTTAGTAAAACTCCAGGCCGTTTGCCTTGAAAGTTCAGTTTGTTTGGGAAAGAGGGAAGTGAAGTGAATCTGTGAATACCAAGTTATTTAAATTATATTTTATGTTATGTGTTCTGTTTTATTTTATTACTCTACCGTATATTCATTTTTATAACCCGTCAAAGGACTGTAGATGCTAATTAGCTTAAATGCTACAATCTGGGACAAATGATTACATTTATGTTTGACTCGTACCTTTCAAAATAAAGTTTATTATTACCCAGATCGCTCCAAAACCAGGAAGTGGACTACAGAGCATGGCCTTCTGGGTGAATATAACCAAATAAAAGCGCTAGGCTAGCGTTAGCGGGAGAAATGGCTCGTTGCATTTTAGCAACCGCTAAATCTGACGCCACTCCATTTTCATTTATATTTTGTGAAACAGGAAGTTGAGCTCATTGTCTTGTCGTTTCCTTCAGCGGTTCTTGGTGCAGCGCCCCCACAGGTGAGAAGGAGAACAGGCTTTTCAAAGGGGTTGTTTGGTTTGACTCAGTGCGACGTGAAAGAGAACCAAGCAACCGAAAATGTAACAAATGTTTCAGCTTTGGTCCCAAATCAAACCGAGTCTACCGGACTCAGTTTTCAAGTATGAAAACGCCTTTAAAAAAAAAAAAAAACACGATTCCATAATTGACATTATAAAGGCAAGACTCGGCTCAAATATGTCTGATTCAAACGTTTTCTTTGGTTTTTATGGCACTTCCCTTGAAAACCAAAAGTCGTCTTCAATTTTAATACCAAAGGTTTCACAGTTTCTGATCTGACAAACTGTACGGATGTACCAGCGGAGTAAATCTGCCTTTCTGAGCCCTTTCCTGTTCTTTGATTGCTTTGTGAGCTCCACTCAGGGTGTAGTTAGAGTGGCTGGTGAAGATGACTCGGTCCTGCTGCCTGTTAATTGTTTTAGTCAGACCACAATTAACAGCCGTGATTCATAGTTTCCAGCCTCATCCAGCAAGAGGCAGGAAGACTTGGCCTCTCTGGGCTTCTGTAGATGGCAACCAGGGCAAATGACAAGCGTTACTCTATAAGTCCAATTTGTGATTAGACAGGTTATCATGTGTGATCCTGGAGATGGTGAGCGGACATATTGATTTTTTAACAACCCGTCTAGAATTAGAGAACTTACAGGATACTTTCTTGAGTACTTTTTGGAGTACTTTCTGAAAACTTGTAGATAAATTTGGGCCATAAAGTTTGTTCAAAACTTTATGACCCAAATCTGAAACTGACACAACAGGATAACTTTTTGTGTGTTTCACAACATGTAGGTTACTTTCCAGAACTTGCGTTACTTTTTGGTAATGACAGATTACTTTTCTTAAACCTTCAGATTACCTTCTGAAAACTTACAGGACTCTCTATTATATATGCAGGTTACTTTCCAGAACTTGCATATCACTTTTCCAATGCTTTTCCTGGTACTTTATTTTGCATTTGAAACTTACAGATTACTTTTCACGAAAGTTACAGGTTACTTTTCATGAAAGTTACAGGTTACTTTTCATGAAAGTTACAGGTTACTTTTCCAGATTGTTCAGAATACGTTCCAAGTTACTTTTTCTGAATTACGACTAACTTTCCTGGAACTTGCATGTTGCTGTTTTGGGATTTGCAGGGTGCATTCATGGGTTCACGGGACACATTATAGTAATTGCACATTACTTCCTTGAAATCTTTAGATTACTTTCTGGAAACTTGCAGAACACCTTATTTTAAGTTTTGTAACATGTAGGTAACTTTCAGGAACTTTCCCAGAGATTTGTTGGCATTTTCATTTACTTGCAGATTACTTTTCTAAATCGTACATTACTGTCCTAAAGGTGAAGTTACTTTTTACTTTCCTATAACTTGCACTATGCTCTCCAGAGTTCTTTCTTCAGTTTTAAAGATTACTTTTCTGACACCTTTCGATTACTTCCTGAAAACGTACAGGACACCTCGTTGTATATTTGTTACTTTCTAGAATTTGGAGTCAACCTTCCCAGATTTGCTCTGACACTCTATTTTACTTTTATTGAAAGTTACACATGACTCTTTCTGAATTAGAACTTGAATGTTGCTTCCCTGAGATTTACAGGGTTTGGTTTGGTACGTACAGATTACTTTTGTGACACTTGCATAAAGTTGCAAATAACTTTCTGAAAACCTGCAGGATGCCTGCTTGTAATTTTTGGAACATGCAAGTTACTTTCCAAAGCTTGGAAGTTATTTTTCTAGAACTTTCATTTACTCTCTAGAACTTGCAGGTTACTTTTTGTGAAACGCGTAGATTTCTATTTCCAGATCTCAAAGGTTGCTTTCTATAAATTACAACTGAATTTCCCAGAACTTTCATGTTTCTTCTGTTGAACGTACAGGTTACTTCTTGGCAACTTGCAGCGTAATTTGCAGGTAACGTTTGAGATTTTTGCCAATATTTCTTTTGAAAACGTTTTAAGTTACACATCCAGGAAATTAATTAGTGTCTATTAAGTAGCTTAATTCAGTATGTTTGTATCTTGGCGAATGTAAGTAGCACATAAGCAGGGAAAACATCCTCAACTACCTCTGAGTCATAAAAACACTCTTGCAAACAGACATCTGTGCTGCTAACGGAGAACAAATGCTCATCCAGAGCCGACTGTAAACAGCCTCCTGCCTGGGGAATCCCCGGCCTCCGTGTAAACCAGGAATACAGCAAAACATCCAGAGTTTTAGAAACGATTACAAATTCAAATGTCTCTGTAGAATGGAAGAAGGAAATAACTGAATCTGACTTTAATCTCGGAATTGACCTTTTTGTTGTAATTATAATTTTAATCTCACAATTCTGACTTTCTCTGACATTTTACAGACTTTTTTTCTCATAATTCTGCCATTAGTGTCAGAATTCTGACTTAAAAAAGTCTTAAAAAAGTCGAAAGAAAGTCGACTTAAAACTTTCTTTCGAAGTTTTAATTTTAAAACTTCTCATTATTTTAAATTTTTTATGACTCTTCTTCAGAATTCATTTAAGTTTTCTCAGAATTCTGACTTTTTCCCTCAGAATTTTGACTTTTAGCTCAAAATTCTAATTTTTAATCTCAGAATATTAAAGTCATAATTCTTTGCTTTCCCCAGTGGCTCCCATCCTCCTCCTTACTGTCGAATAAAATCAGATTTAGTTAAGATATATTTTCTTGTTTTTTAAGGCTTCTGCAGCAGCAGGAACACGTTCTGGTTCTTAAAGCCAACAATAAACATGGATATTTCATCCACATCTGCAGAGAACCGCATGAGACGTGACAGAAACACCGCAGGTCACAGGTACATGACGTTCATCCCTGCTGGGCTGAGATGTGCGGCTTTTTCCCTCCCAGCACAAGCGAACTTCTGGAGAAGGAACGGCGGCCGATCGGTACAGAAACAGCGGCGCACGGGAGGAGAAACCTGCAGAAACGGAGAGCGGAGCCGCAGTGGAGATGTCAAAACGGAGCGACGGCAGCGACAGACGGAGGCAAACGGAGACGGACAGACCGCCGCGCTGAACGGGAAACCTGTCACAACAGAGCAACGTCAGGAAAACAGAGACGGCAGAGAGAAACCGAGACCTAAAAACAAACACGGCGCCGCGGCGTGAGCTCAGCCGAGTCTGAAATCAGAGTTTCATCCTTCATTTCCACACAAAACAACAGAGAGAGAAAAGCTGCAGGTAAAACATCCAGTTGGCGCCAGAGTCGGTTAGTAACTACTTACATTTACTCAGTTACACTCAACGCAGAATTATTGGTAGTTTTATTTTCTTTAAAAGTTTTTAGACATCAGTGGAAAGCCATGTTTTTTTTTTTCCCCACTTTCTGCTTTTGTTTATAAAAACTCGGCAGCATCTTTAAATTAATCTCAACTTTTTTATTACTCTGCGGTGAAACAACGTAGCTTCCAGAGTTGGATGGTAACTGGTTACATTTACTTCAGTAAAGTTTTCTTAAAAATGTACTTTCAGGAGTATTTTTACTACGCTGTACTTTGAGTAATTTTATTTCTGAAGTATTTCTGCTCTTCCTTAAGTAAAATTTCTGGATTTTCTTCCCACTGAATGAAAAACAAACATGTTTAAACCAAAAACTCACCAGATGCAGACGCACACAGCTGCAGTTTCTGTTAGTCTTTATTGAAAGAAACCGATGTGGAAACAAGTTACTTTGCTTGATTTTGTTTTATTTATATGAATTATTGTCATTTTGATCCGTCTGATGATGCAATTTTTAAATATCAAATGGTTGATAATTTGATCAGTCACTCAGTACTCACTAGACTTTTTCACCAAATACTTTTTTTACTCTTTCTTGAGTACCATCACGTCGAAGTATTTCTGCTCCTACTCAGTACAATGTTTGGGTTTCTCAGCGGACGCGAAGTGAGACGTGAAAGCTTTAACGTAAATCTCGTTAAGCGGATCTCCTTAGTCTGCGGATAAGCCCGGGTTAACGGCCACCTTTGATCAGATCGTCTGGATTAGCAGCGCCTCAGAAAAGTGTCGCTCCGAAAGGCGTCGCCGCAGGAAGAAAAAGGAAATGGCTCATCGGATTCTCACCGGGCTTCCTGAACCAGAACAGTTTGAGTTCGACCCGCAGATATTAAAGCTTATTTTTTCCAGGGCCGCCCAAACTTTTTGCCATCTCAGCAGAAGTGACCTTTTTGTAATTCTAATTCTAATCCCAAAATTCTGACTCTTTTCCAACCTTTTCTCTTTTTTTTTTTCTTCAGATTTCTGACACCAAACTTTTTGCCATTTGGGCCAAAATGGTCAAGCTGAGAGCTGAGAGCCCCGCAGGGCCACAATGTCTTTTTCTTAATTAAGACGGGAAAAATATGCTTCTTAAGACATTTGGTTTTTATCTCTTAAACAAATACACAACATTTTAATTTTTAAAATTGTCGCCTAATTTTCCTACAAAATGATATTATTGACAGAAATGTAAACAAGGTATTGCACAGTTGCTGTGATAAATGATGGGTAAATATTTTCCAAATCTTTTTCGAGTTCATTGTCCTCATTTATATTATATTATTATTAATTACGTTGGGCAGTGCTTGCTATTTTGTTTTTTTTTAGCAAATGCAATCAATGAAAACAAACATTTTTAATAAAAGAATCATACATTTTTTCCAAGAAGGTTTAATTTGTCTTTAAAAATTTATTTGAAGGGGCCAAACAAAATCCTCCAAAGGGCCACAAACGGCCCCCGGACCACACTTTGGACATCCCTGTTTTAGACGCAGCAAACGACAAAATAAACTCCCCAGAAAAAGAGAAATAAATAAAATATACATTTAAAACTCAAAAAAAAAATCATAATGGCAGCAGAAAAGCTGTTTATCTCTGCAGAGACTCGTCTTAAATCTCAGGATGTATTAACTGCGTTCCGATTCCCCCTCGGCTCCCGGCAAAATGTTTCCAAACGGCGCGATACAAGAAGCTCTGACAATGAGACAAACAGACGAGGAGAAGGATGAATTCATCGGCGGACATATTAATAACCCAGAGGAAATGACCGCGCAGACCTCAGCCAGGGTTTATTAGTTAGCTGGAAGGAAAGCAGAGGTGAGCAACCGAACACGCCCACTGGATGAAGTCACGGCGGAGTCACACGCACTGCAAGCTAACTGCAGTTTATTATGCCGTTTTCATCAAGAGTCCAGCTGGTTGCAGGAAACTACGAAGCACAAAACAAACTTATGAGAGCAGAGTCAAAACGACACAAGACTAACGTCGCATTTTTACAAAAATAATCACAACGCTGCGGGAATAAAGTTTCAATGATACGTCAATAACGTCCTGGTTTTATGAGAATAATTTTATAATATCAGAAGAGTAAAGCCATAAGTTCACAAAAATTATAATATTATGAGAATAAAGTCGCAGTTTTACTAAAACAGTCATTTTACTAGAATAAAGTCTTACAGGAAGAAAGTCGAAATGATGTGAGGATAAAGTAAGTTTACGAAAAGAAAGTTGTACAAGAATAAAGTTGACATGACACAAAAATTAAGTCGCAGTTTTGTGAAAATAGTTATAACTTGACAAAGATAAAGTCATAACATTACGAAAATAAAGTTGTGGTTTTATCAGAGTAAAGTCGTAAAAGAATAAAGTAAAAATGATACAACGATAAACTCACAGTTTTGTGAAAATAGTCATAATTAGGAAAATAAAAGTCATAATATTTGAATAATAAAGTTGTACAAGAATGAAGTCATTTTTGGAGAATAAATTCATCTGAGTAAAAAGTCGAAATGATGCAAGAATAAAGTTATAATATCATCACTATTCTTGTATTATGACTTTATATTCAAAATTTAATGACTTCATTCTCATGATTAGTTTGTATTTTTTTATTAGTATGGCTTAATCTAATCCAATCTTAAATAGGCTGGATTAGATTAAATCACTGCAGTTCAATTTATTCCAGCTAAAGGCTCCAACTACAGCCTGGCTTAAAGTAACAAAAAAATATTTATGACCCATTTTGAAAATAGAGTTTCCAATTCCTGCTCAAACTGTTGATATTTTCAGGTAAATTTGGTTAATTTTGCAACGTCTGCCCTGTTTGGCTCCGCCCCTCACCGAGTCTTGGCCCCGCCCCCTCTACGCGTCAGCGCCCCGCCCACTCCTGTGAAACCTTTCATTGGTTGTCTGAGGGGGCGGAGCCCCACGGGTTTAGTTACACTTCAAAGCATCATAATAAACAATAACGGTTATTACCTAGAAAATCCAAACGTTCCCAATTTGTCCTAATCCAAACCAGCAGCGCGACAAAAAACAAAAAGTTCTGATCCGTTTCCAGCAACCCTCCCAGTTTCGTTCTGATGTGTACTCCTCATCAGCGTTCGATCCGGGTCAGATACGGACCAGGAAGATCAGATCAACATGGCGGCAAACGGCCACCGAGCACACACTGTTTCAGGCAGCTGGGCAGATGTTGGTGATGTCATGAGAAGCTCTTCCAGAAAGTGAAGAGCGTGAAAAGAGCGAGTGTGTGTGTGTGTGTGTGTGTGTGTGTGTGCAGGACTGCATGTGCTGATGTAATCAGGCACAGTAAGGAAACTTGGACCTGTTCTCTGCTGCAGTCGACCAAGTCGTCATTAAGGAGAGAACAGGACACAGAGAGGAGGAAGAGGAGGAGGAGGAGGAGGAGGAACAAAGTGGAAATTACAGACGGACAGCAGGAAGAAAGGTCGGAAAGGTCCGTTTAACGACGGGACGGCGAAGAGCGAGGAACTGGAGCGCAGTGAGAAATCTACCAAAGTAAAAAGTTGGTGTGAATGTGAGCTTATTATCCGTCCCATGAGAACCTGCAGGCTGCTGCACACAAACCTTTGGTCAGTTTGGAAAAAAACATTAAACTGAGGAGTTAACGTGGACAGCTGGGCTTTACTGCCCTCAAAAAAATAAAAAATGACAACAAAAAACCCCCCCCAAAAGTCTTCTGATAAAAAGAAGTGGCCTGTGTAAAAGGTTTAGGAAGCTTTTACATTTTTTTTGTTCAAAATCATTTTAAGATAATAAGATTTTAATCTGCTCGGCTCAGAATGAGCTGTTTTATGGCGTCTTGTCCCTTTAAGGTGCTGCAGGCCACGCCCCTAACGAATGTTTTATAGCATACAGATGCTAAAACATACAACCAGACGACTTTGAAAGGCAAAAGTGGTGCCTCCTGCACAGCCGACAAGAATGCAGCAAGTGGTTTCTGGATGGAAAGCAAAACAACAAAACAGCTGTCCTTTCCAGCAGCCACTGTGCAGCGCATACAGTGGAAGAACCAGCCAACCGAACGTGCTGGAGCTCAGTTTGGGTTGCTAGGTAACGGGGCAGTGCCCGTTGACTCAGACTCGACAATCAGAAGGCTCTTTTTACAGACACCAAAAGCATCAACTTATTGCCAAAAAGCAGCTGCGTGGTGTTTATATATGTATCTTGATCTGCTTTTAGAAGCAGTAGAGACCCAAACAAAAGCACAAAAAAAACATGAAAAATGTGAAATTTGCGTAATAGGTTTACATAACTAGCACACAAAAGCATAATGGAAACCCTCTTAGCACTACCGCAAAAGCTAACGCCCACGTTATTCCTTATCTCCCGCCTTTGGGGGTTCAGCCAATCAGCACCAAGAAAAATGAGTGGGCCCCTCCTGGACTGAGCCGATGCCGAAATGCGAAGTATGACCCACGTGGTTTCTGGATGGTAAGCCAACAACAAAACACTCGTCTTTTCCAGCAGCCATTGTACAGCGCCTACAGAGCTTGGGTCGCTGTGGAGTACAGCTGGGGGTTGCTAGGTAACGGAGCAGCAGAACATTCTGCCAGTGGAGCCAGAACTTCTTCGTCAATACTAAAGAATTACTGACTTAAAACAGGCTCCTCTCTTTTGCTGAAAGGTTGTAATACACAACACTTAACGTGTGTTAACATATCTGCACTAGAACCTAGAATAAGGATAACTGGTAAATTTTGTGTAGAGGCAGTGGAAACCAAAATGGAAGAACCAAATGTAAATTTTCACACCAAAACAGCAACCAGTGCTGAAACTTTCTTTTGTTGCACCAAATCTTTCTTACACTGGCAGCACAACCAGTAGAATAAAACAGCCTCTTTCCTTTCTGCCCCCACCCCCCCGGTCCTTCCTCTGGCCAGAGGTCCGGCGGCGACGCGGGAAGAATAAGGCGACCCGCTTTAAAGAACAACAAAAGGGTCTGGAAGAAAAGGCAGGAATTCCTCTGGACTGATGTAACCCCTCTCACTGGGAAGAGCTGCTTTTCCCTCCATGTTCTCTGGTCACTCCGCCGGTTCTGCCTCAGAAACACTTTCTCCGTTTACGGCTCTGCAACTAGGAGACACTTTCATCTGGACCGCAAGACTGAAACTTTACCATGACATAGAAAAAAAAAAAAAACACGTTCAAAGCGTTCATGTCTGCATGAGCAGGTACAGGAACATTTTGACTCTTTTTATGCATAACAGCCGATTCCAGTTCAAAACTATGTTATTATTACGGTATTTAGATGAGCTCAATTATCTGACTGTGATCAATATCGTCGGCTATAAATAGATTTAAAAAAATTTAATTAGATGATTTTTTTTTTTACTGTATGAAAGTTTCCAGAAAACACTCAGTTTTCCAGGTTTTTATACCCAGGAAGGTTTAAATCATTTTTATGAAGATCATTAATATTTTGAAAGAACTGATGAATGTTTTTGATAAAAATCCATTAATAAACTGTTAAAACATTAATAAACTGTTAAAACATTATTAAACGGCTGTTCCTGCACGTTACAGGTCCCCCTTAGAGTTAAATCATATTTAAGTCACATTGTGATTGTTTTTTGTTCAGAAATATTTTCACATCTGAACTCATGTATGTCGTTAATTGTGGCATCAAAAACGGCTGCAGTGTCATAAAAGTAAACTATACTGCCACCTACAGGCGGGAAGGGGGGGTAGCGGTCAGTTAAACCCGACGTTTCTGAACATTTTCACAGGAATCTGCAACAAGCTTACAGTTATGCGTTAGCTTAACCTTGAGTTGGACACAAGCGGTTTAAAGGAAGCCATTTTGTTTTAAATGTTAATTTAGAAACGTCTCTTTCCGTTCATTTCCTGTTGAACTTCTGCGACAGTCGACTGTCCTCATCGAGCCGAGCGACCGGCGTTATCCGTTCAAATCTCGGGCTTCGGTTTAGCGACGCGACAAGAAGGTTAAAAATGATTTCGCTGTCGTTCGCCGAGTCCGCAGCGAGAAGCTTTTAGGTCAAAATGGCAACATTAAAGTGTCAAAATGTCCGGATCAGCTGCATGCGTTAACGTTTAAAGCAAATGCACTTTTCCGGCTTTTTTCCCTCCAACATGTTCGCCTCGCCTCCCTCCCTTCCTGGCAGCAGAGTCCTGGTTGCCCAAGTGACCCGGCTCATGGCGAGCAAACAGCTGAAGGGACGCCACGGCCGGCCTCTCCTCGCGTTTCTTCCCCCTCTTTCGGCCTCCTCTTCCTCTCACCTCTTCGCTAATCTCGGTCTCCCCTCGTTTTCTTTCTCTCTTCCTCATCAAAGGGTGAAATAAACGGAAATCTGTGGGGAAGCACTTAAATGAAGCATGTGGCTGAACATGAAGAAAGCTCATCTTTCATCTCCCAAACACAGAAATTCACCAAATATAGCAGCTGATAAAAAAGATTTAGAAGAACTGAAAATTAGGTTAAAATATAAAGTTTTTAGCTCACAGGCACATAAAAAAAAAAACAACTGAATTTCTCCTCAAAATAAACATTTGCTAAAACAAACTTTTCATAGTTTAGGAGAAGAAAATGTCGCTGCAGATGTTCATGAATTCCTACTTTATGTTTCTACAAAGAACAAACCCTCAACGCCAACAACTCATTTTTACGTCTATCTCTATATTTCTGCTGTAGTTTCATTAAGTGTTCAGACTGAGACTTCATAATTCACTTTATTTGTTGTTTTGTTTATTTACTTGGGATATTTATTTCCAAAATATTAAAAATATTTTTACATAAACAGTCTTCCTCCACGTCAAAATAAGAGCATGAATATAAGCGTCTAACGAGCTGAAGAATTATTAACAGTCCATAACCAAAAGTTTACCAACTGAAGGCTTATAAAGCAGGTTTATGAATGAGAACTTATCCGTGAAAATTACTGTAGGGAAAGCTGAGAGTGCTAAACGTTTTTGAAGTTAGCCAGAACGCTAATCGCTAAACAAAAAATTAGCTCTGCTATTAGCGCATTAGCAGATTTTGCCGTTTTTTTTCCCTTTTGAAATTTTTCATTTTTCATGTTCTAGAAAAAATTTACACTATATGGAAGGAAAATATTGAAAAAATGTATCACAATCTTATGTTGTTTTACCAGAAGAAGCTAGCATGCTAGCAGGAGCGCACTGTATCCGCACCGTTTGACCTGGATAGACAGCTGAGCACGCTCCTTCGCTTCCCACCAACGGCAGCCAACAAAACAGCCAAATACATCCGTACCTTAGAATTTATCCGTGACAATTACTCTAGGGAAAGCTGAGGGTGGCAAACACTTTTACAAGTAGCCAAAATGCTAACCGCTAAAAAGAAAAGTGAGCTCTGCTACAAGCACATTAGCGTATTGCGCTACTTTCATCTTTTCACAATTTCCCTTTTATTGCACTAGTTAAAAATTTACATTATACATAAAGAGAGTTATGAAATAATTTTTGTCCCATCACAAAAAGCTAGCATGAGTTAGCAGGAGCATGAAGCCGCTGTATAAACGTGCATAAACACATGAGCACACTCCTTCGTTTCCCAGGGTGACAAAACACCAACGTAAGTCTGAGGATATCAGTTACACTGAAAACATGGCGCGTTCACATCCACAGGTGGACAGGTGTCACTGAAGAGGTTCAGAACTCCTCTGGAAGAGACGGGAATGCGTAACAGCTGGACTGACGTGGCCCACTCAGGTCTTCCCTGGGGATTGCACACATATTCCCGTCCGATGCCATTAAACGGCGACATTGCAGGAACCCTTTTAAACACTCACACACTTATGGAAAGAATGCAGATACACTCACACACTCGGCCATCCGGCTCTCTAGAAAGTTGCGGATCTCACCGTGTCACCACAGACAACTATATATACACACACCTAATCACTGTCATGCTCATCTGTCTCACACACACGGCGTTTCTGAGTCCTCCGAGAGCTGGCGAAAGTAACCGGATCTCGTGTGAATTCCTGCTCAAGCCGAACAAGTTCAGCGCTGTCCTGGTTTTACTAACACCCTCGCACATGCTGGGATGTGGTCGCCATGAAGGCAGACATCTTTCTCCAACGCACCCCGAGTCACAGGAGTGACATAATGAAGTGGCACAGAGGAGAAGGAAGGCACATTCCCGACTTTGACCCCTGACCTTCATCTCGTTTGGTTTTCATTTCTCATCTCTTCTTCCTTCTTGCATCACCTCATCTTTTAATTGCGCTAGAAAAAAGTATATTCCCCGCGCGGCAAGCGAAATGTTTTGGGTGAAAATTGCAGGAGACTTGCAGAAACGTAGGAAATACGTAAAAAAGTTTGCGAAAACTTTGAGTCAGTGTAAAGAATCCCAGCTAAGGAGTATCAGGAATGTGTGAAAAACGTTGTTTAAAAGGCTAAACTGAAAGATCAGATGTTGAAGGGAGGAATCAGCTAAAGCTCACAGCGTGTTACAGTTAGCCAGCGTTTGTAGCTAATATGCCAAAGGCTGTGGGTCACTAAATATCATGTTTCATAATTTTAAGTTACTCCACCTGGTGTGCAAACACCTGTTTAAGACACGAAAAGCTAAAGTTAGCCAAAATGCTACTGACAACATATAGGCTATCATTAGCATGGTGAGCTGGAGTAATATAATCCTTTCTATATGTACAATCCCAGGCTAAAGCTGGATGTAGCCACAAAGCTAAAACACTGATAGTAGCATGTCGGCTATCATTAGCATGGTGAGCCAGAGTAACATACTTCATCCGTTATGTACGAATCCATGTTAAAGATAAAATGAGCTTCAAAGCTAAAGCTATGTAATGATAGCATGCAGGCTATCATTAGCATGTTGATCTGCAGAAATACCTGACATACAATATTTAAAAATCCCCTTTAAAAGCTAAACTTAGCTAAAATGCTTCTTTTTTTTTTTTTGCTAAAATGCTATGAGTAGCGTCACTAAAATGTTGACTAACATCTTCTCTCCAATCTCCGCTCATCGTAGCTATTAGGCCAAAATTATCTATGTTAGCTAAAATGCTACCAGTGGTATGTGGGTTATCTCCAATTAGTAATTATATTGACCTATTATATAGGTTAAAAATGCAACCTAAGTCAATTAGGTTGTGCTGTTGTATCAAAAGTAAATTTCTGGCAAAAAAGTTAGAAATTTTCAGATTAATTTCAGAAAAACTCAGAATTTCTGAGCTCCAAAAAACTATACTAGAAAAAAAAAACAGGAAACTTCATTTTTGAAAGTCAAAACTATTATTAAAATAATCGATTAATCATGATTAATTGTTTCAGCCCTGTAGTGGTTTGTAATGTTTTTATGAATAGGCTTCACCCGTTTACTCTTGTAATTTGATATTTTAGCATCTTCTTAAGAATCCAGTTATTTATCTGATAACTAAATTAGTTGACGATTATTTAAATAATTGATTAATCATGATAAATTGTTTTAGCGCCTTTGTGCGTTTGAATGTTTTTTTTTTTGCTTAGATGTCTTCACTTTACTCTCCTAATTTCATGTATATAATTTTCTTGAGTTAACAATTATTCAATTAGTAAATTTACTCGTAAGTTCATGTTTTAGTATGTTCTTACTGCTTTTCTCCACTTACCGATTAATCGATTATAGAAATAATCAACAAATTTAGTAATCAACTAATCACGATTAATCGTTTCAGCCATTTTGTGGTTTTAAATGCTTCTCCACTTTACTCTTCTAATTTCATGTTTTTGAGTCTTCTTTATGCATTTCTCCAGTTAACGATTAATTAATTAGTAAATTAGTCAACAATTATTTCAATAATCGATTCACAACGATTAATCGTTTCAGCCTTGCCGTTTCTTAAACATATTTATACACAGATTTCTCCACTTTACTCATCTAATGTCATGTTTTTGAGTCTTCTTACTGAGTTTCTCCATCTTTGGCTCGTGTGTGGGGGTGGGTGTGTGTGTTACGAGAACAGAGTCAGCTGGTCTAAGCCTCCTTGTCCCCCTCGCTACAGCCTTAAATCCCCCCCAAATCCAACTCTGCTCCCCCGGGTGCCTCCAGCCGTCCTGTTACCCCGTCAGCTGCCCCATTTCTGCTGTCAGCATCTCTCTCTATCCGACTGTTTGTCTGTTTTTCCCTCACACACAGTAAACACTTTCTGGGACATTGCGTTGACCTCCATTCAACGTGAACTACTTAAACCAAACTTGAACCTCATTTAAATTCACATTGTGATCCCAACAAGGAAGACTGGATCTAACAGAGTAGGTGTTAAAGCAGAAGGAAGGAAAAACGGAAGCATGTTCCGTTCCCTCCGTCGAGTTTCTGTCCCTCCGAGACCATTTCGTCTTTCACACTCGACGGCTTTTCAGCTGTAAGCCACTTGTTGGACACATAATGAGGCTTCATGAAGAGGAGATGAGGGTATAAGTTTATACATCATCTTGTGGCTCATCTGTTAGTTGCCCTCTTGATGACCCGGTATAAGGCAAACTTTAGCTTTAGTTGGACGCCATGATCCACCTCACTTCACTTTAATCCAAAATACTTCACCCAAATGCATGTTTGTTTGTTTTTTTGTAGTAGAAAGCTACAAAAAACAGCTACTAAGGGAAACTTACTCCACTACGCATGCATAAAGTAGTAGTAGCTGTAGTACCAGTAGTAGTAGTAGTACCAGTAGTAGCAGTAGTAGTAGTAGTAGCAGTAGTAGCAGTAGTAGCAGTAGTAGTAGTAGTAGCAGTAGTAGCAGTAGTAGTAGTAGCAGTAGTACCAGTAGTAGTAGTAGTAGCAGTAGTAGTAGTAGTAGCAGTAGCAACAGCAGCAGTAGTAGTAGTAGTAGCAGTAGTAGTAGTAGTAGCAGTAGTACCAGTAGTACCAGTAGTAGTAGTAGTAGCAGTAGTAGTAGTAGTAGCAGTAGCAACAGCAGCAGTAGTAGTAGTAGCAGTAGTAGTAGTAGTAGCAGTAGTACCAGTAGTAGCAGTAGTAGTAGTAGTAGCAGTAGTACCAGTAGTAGCAGTAGTAGTAGTAGTAGTACCAGTAGTAGTAGTAGTAGCAATAGCAGCAGCAGTAGTACCAGTAGTAGCAGTAGTAGTAGTAGTAGCAGTAGTAGTAGTAGTAGCAGTAGTAGCAGTAGTAGTAGTAGCAGTAGTAGCAGTAGTAGTAGCAGCAGTAGTACCAGTAGTAGCAGTAGTACCAGTAGTAGTAGTAGTAGCAGTAGTAGCAGCAGTAGTAGCAGTAGTAGCAGTAGCAGCAGCAGCAGTAGTAGTAGTAGTAGTAGTAGTAGTAGCAATAGCAGCAGCAGTAGTACCAGTAGTAGCAGTAGTACCAGTAGTAGCAGTAGTAGTACCATAATTGTTGAGGGAACAGCTGACGCTCCTTCTCTGATGCCGCCCTGGGCAACTGCCCATATCAACGTTCACGCCAACAGCTTAAATTCCAGGCAGCAGAGACATCAACAAGCGCTGCTAACCAGCCTCATTTGCTTTTGCCACACCGTTTAAAATCCCAGTCGTGTGCTCAGTCAGAGATGAAAATTTGAACTTCCTCCTTTGGGGATTCGCTGTTCTTTGAGCCTTTGAAATATAATCAGCTGCTCCCGACTGTAAAGACAACGCCCTGTTACCACGGTTACGCATCATAGCAAAACCAGACAAAAAAAGCATGTCCAAAAATGCAACGATTCAAACAAAAGTCTAGAAAAAGAACAGGTAGGATCTGCTTAGACACGCCGCCATCGTAAAAAACTAGATATTAGACATTAATGATCTGGGCAACAAAGGAGCCCAGATCCCGTATCATCATGCTGCCACCACCGTTTGAGGTTTTCTCTGCTTAGGTAAAACTATGTCACTTGGACAGTTTTTTATTTTAAATTCAAAATGTTCATCTAGTTTAATCTTAAATATCTTGAAGAACTGCAATGGAGTTCAAATGTCAAAAATGTTTAACTTTTGAAACTGAAATTTCCATTTTTTTCTCTCTAAATCTTTGAGTTTTTTTTTTTTGGCGGAAATGTACTTTTTCTCTTTCTGTCTACATTGACCCAAATAAGCTGTTGTACTAATAGAACAAAAACAGGTTAATTAAATTGTTAATTTGCAGCAGATGGAGAGTTTGGGTCGAACATGTTTACAGACGGGGTTTCTCTGAAACGTGCTCTTTGCACAGCCTGATGTTGGGGTGAATTTTCTAACTGCGATGCGAATGGAGGAGTTCAAAATGTTGGGAAATAGTTTCCCAACCACGTCCTGAAATGTGGAATTTAATTTTTATTTCCGATGTTGTTCTATTCCGGCGTTACGTTAAAACAAACCTGCATCGTCCAGAGCAGCAAACTGATTAATATTCGGGATTTTTTCTCCTTTTTATGTCCTATGGAGGCGAAAACAAGCCACCAATGCGCAAAGTTCTGGGGAGGGGAGTTTCTCTCGACCATGAAAAAAAAGAAAAAGCCATAAACAAAAAAAAAACCCGAACCAATAAATAACACAGAACAATAATTACATCCGTAAAAGACGACACGCATTTCTATATTCTGTCGACTTTATCAGTTTGCATTCCTTTAACGTTCTCTCATTTCCCTCCTCTCTCTCAGAAACGCCCTTTTCCCCGCCGTGACTCGCACAGAAGCGCCGAGCCGCAGCGTTTCTTCCCGCCGTCTGTGAAGTCCGTTATGAGATTACCCGCCTCGCAACTTTGCGAAGAGCGGCGTGTGTGAAGTGGAGCACGGCGCAATTCTTTCTCCCCTGAACGCCGAGCGGTCACCTCATGACATCATGTCAGGAAACCTGCAGCGTTACCGCCACGCTCCGCTGCGGCTCCACTCAGCTGCTAAATAACCAAGGAAGGAGCCTACCTGCTGCTGCTGCACCGACACACACCTGCGTTTCATTCCCAAACCGATTAAACTTTGTGGTGCCGATGCGCCGATGTTTGTCTTAGATTTCCAGTTTGCAGAGAGGAAACGTTCAGGGTTGTATAAATTACTGTTCTTTAAAACGTGAGAATTATGGGGGGGGGGGGGGGAAGGAAAGTTTGCTGCAACCTTTTGCAAAAAAACCCAAAAGATTCCCAGCTATTTCCAACCACCATCCCGGCTAAAGTCGAAAGATCTAAAATTT
>CAEGAE010030352.1:0-25454 GCA_903067095.1 Girardinus metallicus | reverse complement strand
GCAACTGTGCTTAAAAAAAAAAAAAAGACCAAGAAAAAAAAAAAATAAAAAAACATAAAAAAAAAAAAAAAAAAAAAAAAAAAAAAAAAAAAGAGTGTTGTGTCAGCCAATTATTTTGTGACTCTGCCCCTTTATTTTTCTTCCAGAACATTTACTTAAATTACTGCAATGGGAATTAGCCTCGCTGTGCAATGGGGATGTCATTTCGCTACGTTTCATTTAAACGAATAGGCAAATGTTTGGACATAATGCACAGAACCGTGTTTGGTGAAACGAAATACAGCAAATCAGCACAAACATGTCATATCAGGCATCAAGCATGGTGATAGAGGGGTGATTATTTGGGTTTGCAAATGTTCAAGAGTTTGACCATCTAGCCTGCATTTCTATCAAGCATTCAAAGAAGCGTCTGAACTGGAAAAATCTCAAGGTTTTACAATGATCTAATCAAAGTCCAGCCATCAGTCAGATTGAAAATATTGGATGGAAGAGGTCGAAATGTGAGCAAGTGATTAATTCGTATAAGGACGGATTATCTTACACTTTAGCTGCTACAGGTGGTTTTACCCATCATAAAATGTGTGTTTTTCCATGACGGTATTTACATTTACACACCTACCTCGGTAGCTCTCTTTTTTTTTTATGAGAATATAAAAAAAAGAAGTAGATATTTGTGCTTAGGGTTAGACATACTTAATTTCTTGTGTCTTTACATACAATGAAGGCCATGGGTGGGTAAAAGCGCTCGAAACATGCTCCGTGTTGTACGAGTTGAGGCTGTTTGGGCTCAGTTCTGCTACATCAACTAAAAGATATAAATTGTTGCTTTATATGCTTATAATAAATCGTGTTATTATGTTTGCACAAGCAACCAAGCACGCTTTTATCCAGTTTTTAATACTTTACCTTTGCTCAGTTAGTCACGCTGGTTCTATCTACATGCTAACATTTTAAACTAAACCAAGTCAATTTTAAACCAAAACAGATCATTAATAATTCATGTGAAAGTTTTTTTTAGTGGTAAACAAAACCAATGTAAATGTAGACACACTAAGAATTGATACACCAAATATGTCATGTCATTACAGGCCATTTTACACCCTCCTGTATACGTGTAGTTTACTGTCACTTCACTCATCCATCCTCTGCTAACCTCTCTCAGAACAAAGGAGTTGGGAAATTAATCTACCCAGGTCGATGACATGATGAAGCGCAATTAGAAACCTTTCAAAAAACCTAAAGGCAAAAACCAGAATCCTGTTATTCTGTCTTGTCTCGCAGACGAGACAAAGGGTCCAGAACAACCTTAAAATACCTATTGATCTGTGTTAAAGCTATCACAGCTCACTTTCTACGGTATGATTCACTAATAACTTTGAATGGCCATAGCAAATCACTGCCCACAGAAGCCATTATCCGCAAACCAATCATTAACATGTTATTTATGTGTACTGGAGCGTAGGTGGGGGACGATAGGCCATCAGGGGGCCAGGTGGAGGAATTAAACTCGCAAATCATTTAGTGTCTGCCATTTTTACTGGCGGGTTACTCGTTAGCAATAAACAAAAAGTCATTATTGCCGCGCACCCCTCAGCCTGTAAACGTCTGAGAAGCCGAGACGGGAAATAGCGATGGGTAAGGCCCTACAACAGTGGTTTTGGTCTGATAGCCCAGGAGGGAGCCCAGCCAACATCTGTGCTTATTCCAGTAAAATGACTGAAATGGCAGCCGTGATTGCCTGCAAGTTATTTGATTAGGGTTCCCTACAGATTCCTCATGCTGCTAGAGCAAAAAGGAGAGTGGGGATAAAAGGCGGACTGTGCTGTTGATCCATCAATAAGAACACAGTGCCGTGAAAAAGTATTTCCCTCTTACAGATTTCTTCAGCTTCTGCTTTGATGTCACTCTTAAAAGTTTCACATCAGCTTTCAGATGATTATTTCATTAAATTAGGGGGGAAAGCTACCCAGGCCGACTTAGTCCAATGCAAAAAAAAAGAATCCCCCATTGTTAAGAAATCAAGAAATCACTTAAATAGAACTTGCTTGACAACATGAGTCTACCTCCAAAACCACTCAACTTGCCCATATTTAAAGGAATTCAAGAAGATAAGAGAAACAAAGTCATTACCATCCGTCTGCACAGAGTTACAGACATTTTTTCAATACTTTGGGACTTCAGATAACCACAGTGAGAGTCATTATCCACAAATGGTGCAGAGGAGAACTTCCCCAGGACAGACTGACCTACCAGAAAAACGTCAAGAGCGTTCCAATGATTCACCCAGGAGGTCACAAAAGAACCAGAACATCGAAAAGTCCTGTAGGCTTCACTTGTCTTCGTTAAGATCAGCGTTCACATTTTAAACAATAAGAAACAGACTGGGCAAAATGGGCACAAATACTCCCCATGGATTCTGTGCCTAAAATCCTGAAGGAGGAATATGAACTTAAGTTCAAACACCACCGAGTTCCTCACTAAAAGGCTTAAAACGGAGCGTAGTTAAAGTCCACTCCTAGATCTGACTGTGCTATGACATGAAAATATTCATAAACAGTTCAGCAAAAATCCTTCACAGCAGCCTAAGTAATCGACTGCGAGTTACACCCACCAAAGTTGTTGCTGCCAAAGACAGAACCGCCATGCTCTATTACCCCCACTTGTTCGCTATCTAGTATTCTCGGATTTGCCTATTCCTTTATTTTTCTGTGGAACCTAACTCCATATTATTCCTATTCTTGAATTTTTCTATACAGCATATAAAATATTCAAAACAAAACCCAACTTAGGAAGCTGAAATACAGTGTTACTTGACATGCTATTGGCTGGGGGTAAAATCAACTAATCCATAAGTGCCATTTATTTCTGTTAGTGTTGGTTGGCTATCAGTAGAGATAAAAAAAAGTCTGTAAATATTAGTTTTTGTGTTAGCTTCCATTTCCACAAATAGGCACCTATAAGCATTCTTAGAGATTTTAGCTATTTGCACGCAGTTGTGTCTCTTCTACCCCCAACAAATACCAGGTGTCCAGTGTTCCGGGTTTAGGAGGCAGTTACCTTTTCAGATTGGATAACTTTTTTACTTTTATGAGTAAAACAATCTTCTGAAAACTGCTTTGAAAAAATGTAAAAAGAAATCTGAAAGACTATTTTTTACAGCACTGTATCAGCTGAAGGAATGGTTTAACTGCTTTTCTGCTCCAGCTGTATTACCTCACGATTCTTGCCTCTGTCCTCTAAAGCTCATCAATTAACAGGTCAAATGCTGTTAATCTGATAAGAAAGCCAGAGTTTTGCCGGGTGTTGGCTCTAGACTGGTTCTTGGCGAGAGCAACAATGTTGTGACACCTCGTTGTCACCACACAGTTGCCAAGCCAAGAAGATGATTCCTCTCTCACAGCAAGCTTAAGGCGTCCCATCAGTTGGCGGACAGTCTTGTCTCATCAGGCCTGTAGCCTGGCAGGCTAGCTTTAAGCAGGAAGGAGCATTTTATGAGTCACTGGGTAAAAACACTGAGTCATTGTTCATTTACATATGCAGCTGTTAACGTTGCGGCGGTCTGCAGGCAGGTGACTATCCCCTCTTTTTGACTTGTATTCAGGAGGTTGGCTGGAGAGGCGGTGCGCAAATTAAGCCATACCTTCGCTTGGATAAAGGAGCTTCAAGCACTCACGCATTGACTTTTGGCACTCTCTCCACATCATAAAAACACTCACATTTCACCAGCCCACCCAAGCACACATCACACACAGTCGCTAATGAATGGCAACGCTAATTAGCCCCTTTCTCTCTTGCTCTCTTTTTCCTCCCACTCCCTTAACACAGGATCACAGAGTGTGGGTCGGTCGTTCTCATTTTGCAGGGCAGGCTATTCACCAGAGGGCCCTTTGCTGCCGAAATCACCAAGATGCTGGTGAGCAGCTTGTCTGATTAGCAGTGATTACTTTCTAATTGGAGTTCTCCAAAACACGATGACCTCTGCTTTGTTTATTGATGGGATTAATCGCAGTCTGGCAGAATTAGAAATCCCACCTGAATACATTCTTTTCTCATTGTATTAGAAGGTCCTTTACCCTTTGCTGCCCTGCCGTTTTTTTTGTGTTTTGTTTTTGCATCCTGAGTTGCCACCGATCCTTTTTGAGAATTCAAGTGCTGAGCATGGCGGTGCCTATTTGAGGTTCAAGGATGACACTTCCTATCTTCATCACAATGTATTTTTACACAGAGGCTTTAAGAAATTATTTTACTTTATATCCTTCGCAGACATTTTACGTCAAGGGTAAAGCATCAAGTAGCTTGATATATTGTTCATGGCCTATTTTGGTGAAAAAAGAGCTGATTTGTCTATGTTTTAGCCCCCGGCAATAAACGGTAACTTGATGAAGTATTAATACCTCTTGAAGGTTTGCATGTTTTGTCATGATAAAAGCACAAACTTCAGTGCATTTATTGAGATTTCACGTGAATGACCAAAATAAAAAGCCCATATTTGGATGGAAATGATGGTGGGCTGCCTTTTTTTCCTGCAGGGAAAAGACAGAAGGACAAATGAAGCTACTTACATATTCCTGGGTTAAACCCTTCCAGATTCTTTGAAAGACTTGAGATTAAGGATTAGTCAACTTCTGACAAGACATCAAGCAAAAATACTAGAACCAATGCTACAATGAAATAGCTTAGATCAAATCATATTTATGTCTCAAATAGTTCAAAGTCCAGACCTAAGTATAATGGCGTTTGTGGTAAGAATTGAAAATTTACATTCAACCCAGTTGGACTGAGATTGAGCTATTTTGCAAAGGACACTGAGGAAAACCATTTTGCTCAGTGTCTCCAGACTAAAAACCTGTTTGACACATGCGCCAAAGGACTTTCAGTTGTAAGTCTAGCCAAAGGTAGTCTGACAGATTAATTATAAGGAAGCCTCCTGGGTGCTTCCCTTCAGGAATTTTCAGGAACCCTATGTACCGTCGGCCCAAGGAAAGCCTCGAGGATGTGGCTGTTGCCTTTGCAAAGAGATATCAGATAAGTAATGGGTGGATTGATGGATGGGATTCAAGTGTATTCAACATCTTTTAAGCAATTATACCAAAGAGGTAATAAGAAGAGTTTGAATCTAGCAGACTAAAAACCTCCTACTCTTCTTCCAGTTAGATCATCAGATGAAGGATGTAAGAATGAACTTGTCACAAGAAGGGGTGAAAATGGGCAAGTTGTTGAAAATGAAAGCACAAACTAGAGAGAACAGGTTGTTGAAATCAAGAAACAGACTCAGAGTGACCGCTTCAGGCAGCAGAGCAAACCGATGACACAACAAGAGCACTCGCATGTGAAGAGAAGTGGAGAAACTGTGAGTGACAGAAACATCAACAGGGGATGCAAAGACAGGAATTGTTGCTTATGTAGAGAGGTGCAGATATACCGGCACGGGTACGCGGAGACTGATCGAGTGCGACAACCCAGAAATCATCCAGTAAGTGAGAGGAAAGTGCAGATGCTACGGGACGGGCCCTCACTAGAAGCCTTACCAACTTCAGAGTGCGTTGTCAGTGCAGAGAGGTTGATGCCAGCATCACAGTCTCCACTGAAGAGCCTGCTCTGGAGCATTATCCCATCTACAGGGACCGAGGCAGGCGAGCCAGTGTTGACGCGAAACCAGCGCTGGGAGGAACTCACCAGGTTTCTGATATGCTTCCCTGACATCAGTCACCCTTTGAAGTCATGTTGCTGCACCACTCAGTGTATGCACGTTTCCCGGTGCAAGTAGTGACCCACACATAATCTCACATCGCCTCCCATGGCTAAGGTGCACATATGGACTTGTTTGGGCTCAAAAGGCAGTGAGAAAATGTGGGTTTGATAAACGTATCTTTGTGTAAAGTCAACAAAAATTGAGATACGTGTTCATTCGCTGTTGTGTCAGTGTTGTCTGCCTAGAGTAAACACAGCTGCTGATTGGGATTAGCTAACAAAAGTCCTTGGTTGGTGTTGGGAACAAACAACCACATTTAGTCACTCACAGTAACAGAGATTTTATGGACGGTGGCCTGATTAACCACAGGTCATTGCTCTATATTTACATTTTATAGTTACTATCAGTCGAGCTAACTTGGAATGTGACACAGGAAGTTATGGCCATGCTATTAGTGACGAGGTGCTGAATGTAAAATTTATGCTAGAATTATATTTTATTGTTAATGGTGTCAATGTTTAATTTTAAGAGGCTTTAAGTAGAAGTAAATCAGTTTTTCACCTTGCTGCCAGACTACGGTAATTATCTTCTGCCTGTGTTTCTTCGTTATAACACTCAACACAGAAACATGAAAGTGGTATTGATCCTGCTAGATAACTTTCAACAACAAAGCTACTTAGTGTAATCACAAGAAATAACAAAAAAAACAAAACATTTTTTGTCTAACTTTTTTCTAGACAAGATGGAGTATCTCTGCATTTACAAATTTCCTTTTTGCTGCATTTTTACTCAGAACTTTATTCTATAACTATGTCACCTTAAATGTAGTGTAGCCTCAGCATCATCAGGCATTCCATTAACATGGCCAGAGTTAAACATGTGAAGGCCAGATGATATAAATACATTATGGGGAGCTTAATGGAACATGTCCCTCTAGTCGTCTAATCTGAGGACATTTTCCATTAGCCTAATTGCAAAATGGTAACATTCAAAATGCCGCAGAATGCTAAATCGCTATGGGTCTCTGCTACTAAAACATAGGTTCTCTCTAGGCACTCTAGTGTTCAACCCAAAACGCTCAGGGATTCATTAAGGAAATCAACAAAGTGTAAATGGACACAATGGAGGAAAGGGATGGCTAGTAGTTTTAGTGGTTTAAATTTCTAAGAGCATATATTACATTTTAGAGCCAAGAAGCCAAAGCAATCATCAGAGCATGAAATATCCTCCACTGGCTTGCAAATAATATCAAAATGCACTTTTATGTAACAAAAAAAGCTGTTTGATCTGTATATCAAAAGCTGACAGTACTACTAAATATGGGCAATAGCAGAGGATTTATAATGGCATCTTTTGCATCAATGGCATCTGATCATTTTTACAAAATTGTCGGATTTTGTAAAATCTGATAATTACAAAATGCATGTCATTCTTTAGGGAATCCCAAAAAGGGTGGTATAAATTATCTTTGCTGCAAAAAAAGAGAGAAAAAAAAAATCTATGCAGGGATTACGGGTGAGGCCTGATTTCTACTTGTCCGCCAAAATAGAATCTTTCAGTGCAACATTTTTTTTTTTATTCAAGCAAAACATAAAAAATAATAAATGAAAAAACGGGATGAGAAAGACGAGAGTTTTTGAAAAAAAATGTTAGCAGGGAAGTCAAACCAATGATAAGTCTTAATCAGGTAATAAACAGCTTTCTTTTATCAATAGTTAGGTTTAGTAATACTTTTTCTGGGACTGTGCTGTCCTTTCTCCCACTATAAGTGTTACATTAGATTGAAGAGAATTTTAAAGACCAAACAGAATGTTGTGCGACAGCTAACTATAGCCAGACTGCTTGAGTTTGGGTTGTGTGACAGTGTTCCAAGAATCCCTGGAGAAGATTCGCTAATATGAAATTTTGGTGAAACAGAGGTTTGGAGGACAGGATTGTTGGTACTTGGCCACGATGCTGGTCAGAACTGGAGTAGAAATTGTATAATCTAATCTGAATACCATCAGATAAGCAAAGTTTCAAATTATATCAGTTGTCACAAGCAGTAATTTTCTACTCCTGAATTACAAGTAAATTGTATTTGTAAGAGAACACTTTTAAATCCCTGTATAGTTCCAGTTAGTTAAGTCTCCAAACCACTGCACTGATTCTTCCTTCTTTCCACTGGATAAATTATCTTCATATGCTGCTAATCTTTACCTTACACTTTCTTTTCACTAATTTGCATTATATCCAACTTTGGTATTCCTGACACTCTTTGGGAACTCTCATCTGTGCGGACAGGTGTTTATCGTCATATTTTTTTTTATTATAATTTTTAAAAGAAGTACAATAAATAAATAAAATATAATCTATATAAAGAGTGCACAGCATTCACTCACAGACAAAAAGTGTCCTGTCTCTTTAAATGCAACCCAATTTCAATCCCCTTCGCAGTTAAAAAGAAAATAGCTCTTGTATATCAAACAAGCTTGAATCGAATTGCTTTATCTTATGTCAAAAACGCCATAGGCAGCGATATCAGCGGGGATACTAAAACATTTAACTGACAGTTTCCAATTACACATTTATTGATTATTACAGATCTCTCCATCCTCCCAATATAGCAACCATCTATTACTTTCTTTAGGCCCCCCTCGTATGACAGGATAGTGTAGCTAAAGTGCCCCACAGATCAAAATTTTATATCCTGTTTTTAGTGAATCAAAAATGACCCTCTGTATTCGGCCCATAACAGCACAGCGGAGCGCTATACCCAGAGAGCCTGGCTGACAATAATTGCAGTAAAGAGTCATAATGGCTCACAATTGCACTTTTACACTCCGTACCCTGTGATCAAAAAGCCTGTTAAGGCTGTGGACGTTTTTACAGTAGCATTTAATGGCAGAGTAGCACACATACACACACACACACACACACACACGCCCACGCACGCACATAAATGCAGAGAGTCAGCTCTTGCATGAGGGTCCGGTTTGACTTTTAATGAAACATTGTCATGAGATGTGTGCAACTGGACAGTGAGAGACAGTAGATCTAGATTGCAGAGGCCGGCAGGGAGAGGGGAAAGGCATTTTATTCTTTTAAAAAAATAAATAAATAATAAAAAGGCACCACAAAGGCAGGGAGTCCAGTCACATAAATCAAAATTGTGAAGCTGAGGGAGGGGAAAGCAAAACTGGAGCTGACATGAAGTGAGCTCGCAAAACAAAAGATGATGATTTGACATCATAAAAAGGAACCAATGGTAGTTTATCAGTATTTAATAATCTAAAAAAAGAAAAGAAAAACAGGACCAGGTGGGAAAAGGAAAATGCTAGTGTGAGACTCAAAGCATAAAAGACTAAGAAAACCACTCAAGTATGGGCTAATTTATAGCTGTGCTGTTTAATTCCAGCCCCCTTTCATTACCAACCCACTGACTTAAACTAGTGTACTTTAGTTTCTCTCAGCAGTTCAGGTTTTAGATGAATTATGGAGATAGAATCATAAAAATGCTCAAATACTCTATTAGGACATTGTTTACATCATATTTGCAATTGTTTTGGATCCAACTCCTGTTTGGGCCAATATACGCAACAACTTTATGTATAACAGACCTTTCAGAAGGTTTTGTACTCAAACTCATCGTACTCGGGTAGGAAGCTGCAGTAACAATCATCCCAAGAAAACAACATCCTACACATCCTGATACACTTGTTAATTCCCAACTAATTTCTTCATTGCACCGGCTGAAGCTGAAGCTGAAGCCAAAATGAGAACCAGGACAAAACTGTGGGCTCTGCCTGTCTAAATGACACTGATATTTTAGTACTGCAAATACACCACAGCTGACTGAGCTCCTCCTGACAGAGCTGTGCTTACAAGCGGAATGCAAACGGTATAATTGGCTATGTAAAACTCTTGCTCTATTAAATGAAGGGAACATGGTGCCTGATAGCCTTCATCACCACTAAAGCTCTTCATTAATCTCCATCCACAAGGTCAAGTCATTGCCCTGTACAAGACAAATGAATTAGAGCTCTGCCATCCAGAAATGAACCCTATATGACCGACTATAGAGGCAGCTGGTTGTTTTATCTGAAAGCCACCGATTTTTTATTTTTTACTTTTTATTTTTTTTTAGGCTAACTTTTAAAAAAAGAGGTCCATTATTTCATTGGTAAGTTGCTCGTTTTTTTTTTGTTGTTTGTTTTTTTCCCCCCCATCTTTGTACCCTCATGTTGTCTGGAAAGGTTTAAACTTATCTTTTCTGCATCAAAGACCCATAGCTTCAAACCTGTAAAAAAAAAAAAAACAAAACAAAAAAAATCAGCCGCTTTCTCCTACTGCAGTAAACAACAACTCTGGGTATTAGTGAAGCTTTTATGTGCATTTCTGACCCTGAAATAAGTCCCCCTTTTCCACCAAACTGGACTTCCACTTAAAAGCAAAGGTTATCCTCAAAGCAAGCATTTAATGTAGAGAGAAAAATTGCAGCTTGACAAAAAATAAACCAAAATGCATTTTGGACTGGTTGGCACTCGTCCTTAACCCCCTCCAAAATGCACAGTACACACACAAAACCTCATTTTTTAGAGGCGTCTGAAGTCTGCACAGATACATTTTGTACTTTCATTACCTTTCATGTCTTCAGAAGCTCCTCTATCTGTCTGAGACATAATATAAAGCTGCATGTGCGTGCCTTTTGCCATCAGTATTAATTCGGATTTCCTACCAGTGGATGTGATGAACATGTTTTAGGAAGCAACTCTTTTAGTTTGTCAGTAGTTTGGGTCAGCTGCGGGGAGCTCAACCTTCTCAAAGACACACATTTTAGGTTGTTTAATCAAAAGTGGTTTTTCACAGTAAGTCCAGGCTACTCCCATGAAATGTGCCCGTTAAATAAAACAACGGCCATCTGCTTAAATAGATGTTTTTGTGCCGTTGCACCTTGTCCTCTGGGGAGAAAAAAGAAGATAAAAACTGTAAAGGAGCAATATTATAGCTGTCATTTTCGGGCCTTTTAACAGCGGTCACTTTGCTGAAGGAACAAATAGTTGAGCTTTCATCAAGAAACGAGACAGGTTGCAGGACTTTGTCCAACTTTGTGCTTTGCCTGCAGATGTACGACTGACTGTCATTGAAGAGCCTCATAAACCCCAGGTGATAATTGGCGTTTGGAAACATTTCTTAGTGCTGGTGAATGTTTTTGTTCAACTCTCAAAATGTTCTTGCTTGAATAGCTCCTTTCATCAGGGTTCACAAAAAAGAAAGAAGTGTTGAGAATGAATTGTAGTAATTTTCTCATGAAAAATACAATATCTTTCATTAATAAAGACTAATCAGTGTAAAATGATCTAGCCCTGTTTTGACTGGTCTGTATACTGCCACTATGCTGTCTCATTTAGGCTTGACTTTATGCCTACAAATCATTGGAAATGCTGTTTTTGTTTCATTACGCTAAAACTGTGCATAAAGATTCACTTGTTAGTGAAGAATAATCCAGTTCAGGTTTGATCAGTTAGGTTTTAAACTAAAGCTAATCGAAAAGAGTCCTTGAAAACTGAAATTTTCGGTGCGCAACAAAGAAGTTTGGGACCATTTCCTGTCAACTGTAAATGACAGTAAACAATAAAAAACTTGAGCTAGGTGCAACTGACAATGGTGTTAAGGATAGTGAGTCACTTATCCCCCACCAAAAACTACCACTGCCCCCAAATCCAGATTGGAGCAACTCTGACATATAACCAAATCACTGTGCTGTCCTCTAGTAGAGGTCTGTAAATATCTAATATTTCTTATTTGTGGTACCAAGCAATGCGACAGAGTGGTGACCTGTCCAGGGTGTACCCCGCCTCTCACCCGGAACGTAGCTGGAGATAGGCACCAGCAACCCTCCCGACCCCACTAAGGGACAAGGGTGAACAGAAAATGGATGGATAGATGGATGGTACCAAGCAACCCATGTAGATGCCTTATGAGAGTTGATGCCTTCCAGATCACAAATTTCTTTGGGGAATGGATGTCAAACTTTCTATACCAAGACCATAATATCAAGACTTAAAAACTGAGTTCTCTCACCGGTTCAATATGGCTACCTTTTTGAATAGAATGAAGCGCAGTAAAATCCTCATCAAATCTTTCACATATAACCTTATACGTAACCTATTTGTCAATACATTTATTTAGCATTCAAAGCCATAAAATGCAAAGAAACACATTGTTATTAGCTTGTGTTTCTAATAGTGACCAGTCTGGTGACTGATTTGGTATAAATTGGTTTTCCAACTTCCAACTAGAACATGACCAGGTTTGATTTGATAATATGCACAGATCCAGGTTACTCTAACTGTTTGAGCCACGTCTGTTTGATTTCTACTCTGCTATTTTAGTTTAGTAAACAAAAGGAAGTGTTGGTATCACGGTTGCCACTGCTTTACATAATCCCGGACCAAAACACAGATAATTCTGGCAACGTTCAGAACATAATGTCTTCTGTGAAATCAATCTGATCTGAAGGATCCTTCCTGAATGCAACCAATGTATATCATATTTATGAAAAATGCTCCATTGCAGCCAAAGATATTCCACCAGCCCCAAACGACAACATCCAGATTTTTCTTAGCCTACAATCGACGCTCCTTATGCATCATAAGGGCCAACAGCTCTAGACTGTTGCACTCTGCCTTACTGTTCCTCAGTTTAGTTTGTATGCAAATCAGAATGAGTCAGTCCTCGTTCCAGATGGGGGCCGTCACCAGTGCCATAGTCAGCCTACCATTAAGGTTTCCTCTCTCTACGACATGCTTCCTAATCAGACTCAGCTCCACACTTTATTCAAGATGCCCCCCTGATCATCGCTACACCTGCTTTTAAGCAAAACCAAATGGTCATTAGAGGCGGTCCCCTGCAGTTTCTCGCTTTTTGCTTTTAAGAGCTCGACTTGGTGCTGAAAGTTGATGAATGCACCTAATAGGAACCACACTTTACTGACTAATCCAAGCTTCTAAATGTTTTGAGTTTTTTTTTTTCTGTAGCACTTGTTCTCACCCTGAATGATAATGTAGAACCAATAGAGTCCTGCAGAGAGGAAAAGATCCATCAAATATTCATTTTAAGAATGAATGTTTTACCTATCCATAGTGATCTCTAACACACATTTACGATCTTTAGATTGCTCTCTCTCTCAGATATCTGAATATTTTCCTGAATTTCTCATTATCTAGAATTATTACAGTAGTTTGCAAATCAGTGAAAAATTGAAAGCTACACAATAATTAAATTATTCATGCTAAGATCTAATTAATAGTCATGTAATCAAGCTTAAAAAATGCACAAACAAAGATAAAAACAAAGATATTACATTAGTTCTACTCTAAACTGACTGACTACAATGGGATTGGTAGTAATGTGGAAGATATTTCTCAAACAAATTAAACATTTATCGAAATTTATTTTGTCTCCCAGAAGTCTAAGAACGTGAGTACAGTTGATTTTGACAGTTACGCTAATGCTATTCAAGAGATTCAAAATCTCAGTAGTACCTTTCATTCATCAGCTTTCAAAACCCGAACCGTCAAGCATCCAGCAGGCGATCGCTCCCCGTTTCTGTTTACTCTCACAGAACCAACTTCTGCTTTTGCTAACATCCATCTTTCAGCTGGAACGATGATAGTCTCTGCTACAACAGCATTTCTGTCTGCAGGTCCCTCTGAAACAACAAGCACTTCTGTTCTCTTCAGACTCCAAGGCAAAGAGAGAAATTTTAAATCTTGCAGGAAGACTACAAAAACTTAGATTAATGTAGCGTAGCCTATAATATAAACAAAAACATTTAAAACAACCAAATCTGACAAGACTGTGAGTCAAGCTTCTTAATTCTGTTGGGAAAGGCTTCTTGGTGGGTTTGCACACACACACTATAAGAACAACAAATCTCTGAAGTATGGCTGCGTCCAGAGTTTGCTTGCTCAGGCTTTGTATATTTTTCTCTGTTGCAGCTATTCTACAATTACTTTTACCAGAGAGCAACTCCTGGTTATTAGGCAGTTCTCTCTCTCTGAAATCCTGGTTTGAAATTTGTCTTTCTGTGAGATTTACCAAAGATAGAGACAGAGAAATGTGCTGGTCCGCTGGTCAAGCTACAGCAGTCTACACACCATATGAATGTGCAACTCCCTGGCAAAAAAAAAAAAAAAAAATAATAATAGATGAGCTCAGCAAAAAGGAACTCAAACATCAGTGGGTCCGCCACTCTCAGCTTTATAGAAACCTCCACGTGTGACTTCTGATGCTAACCTTCTAGCTGTTTTGAGCAGACCGCAGCATGGAGCTACATGGGAAAAAGGAAGGTGGTGGTATATGAATGAACAAAAGTTCTGTTGTTAAAGAAGACATTTACTGTAAACCTTTTTATTCAAATTTGGGTTCCAACATGTTAAGATGCTAAAAGGTTCAGCCAATATGAATACTGGGCACTGGAACTCTTCATACTATGTAAGCGACTCCCACAGGGAGAAACTCTTCACGCTACACTAACAGCCACTCCATCTTCCATTCACCTTATTCACTCCGGGTCGTACAGCCCTACCAGTTGTTATATATGTGTATATATCTGTATATATAAAAAGAAACGCACCGATAATGGAGGTGAAAACCTGGTCAAGGTCAATGGGAAACTTCTCCCACATTGACATGCACATTAGCAGAAAGCTGTGTTGCTCTGTTTGGACTGAGGCATTCCAGCTGAATCACATGACGCTCCTTTCACTCGCATAACAACAATCTCTGAGGCGCATGCTGCATCAATGTGGTGCCATTCACGTCTGCGAAATGGGAACCATCATTTGTTGTGGTGCAGCTGCTTGTTGTGTGTGTCAAGCTAGGCACCCCGTAGCTAAAAATCATTATGAGACTGTATACGGGGGTGTGCGTGCATGTGTGTGTGTGTGTGTGTTGCTGCCCAGTAGGAGGGAGACGGATGCATGTTAGATTCAAGTACCTACAACTGTTATATTACTTGCAGCGCATTACAAATGGAAAGTGGCATGTGCTACTGCCAGGGTGGGAAAGGCTTTTTAATAACAAAAAATGTGCGAAAGAGAAACTAATTCTGGCCCGATTTGACTGCAAAGTCCCTAAATCTTGCCACCCTTCCGCTCCCCCGTCGCCCTGCTCAGATGGCATAATTTCGGATTTTGGTTTTTTACGATGTCCTAAATCAAGGCTCTGCTTCTTGGCTTCTGGCGCATGAGATTGGGAGCTTTCACACCGGTGGCGCAGAAAAGACGTTTTACATTACACACAGCGCGGTGGGGAAAAGGCCGCTGCTGCCATCGCCGAGCCCCCCCACATCTCTTCTTTATTGTCCGAACAACTGGTGGTCGTGTCGTAGCGTAATGTGTAACTTAGCCTTGGCACCTGATGCGCTGGCCTGCTGCCCTGTGGTGGTTTAAGACCAGCGCGCTGACTCGCTGTCCTAATAGACGGCGCTCTCAAGGTGACTCAGGCGCAGCAGCTTCACAACAGATTGATGCTGCTGACTCTGCACCTGTAAAGTCTTGATGTGTCTACCATTCTGTCAGCCCATCACAGTCTCTCTTGGTTGGCAGGACACGGGGTGTCAAGCCAAAGAAGGGAGAAGTGAGTTAAAAGATGACAGCGAGGAAGACCTTTTTGAGGGTTGACTGCAGTGGAAAATGGAGCTAAATATTGTTGGGGGGTTTTTCAACTACACAAAGTGCTGCTGAAATACTACCACATCAATATAGCTACAGTAGCATAGCTGAAATAAAATCTTTCTCTTGTTTTACTCATGAGTATCTCAAAGACTAATTGATTATCAATTTTAAATAAACACAACTTATGACTCTTTTGTGCTAGAAATTTTATTTATGGCATTTATCTCAAATTATAAATGTTTATCTCTGTTTTAGATGGCATATCCACCAGTCACAACCCCCAAATAATTACACCAAGTAGTACAAATATGGAGCGCTATATAGATAATGTTCTTATGGAAGCAAAATTGGTGAGAGAAATTTTAACACTGGAAAATGTCATGGTTTTATGAAAATAACCCCCCCCCCTCCCAAATGATAAACAATACAGCTCTATTTTATGTCGTATAAGTTTTACATGCATTACTTGTTGGATAATTCCAAGCTTTAGAAACTGCATTTCTTATATTATTTTGTTGATCTAACAAATCAGTTTTTTTTTTGTTTTTTTTGCCTGATTACCCAAGTGTTTTCCATCATTTACCAAGACGTTGACGTGAAAAGAGAAACATCAATGACCGCCACAGCTTCCTGTCTCCAAATCTGTCACATATTTTATGGTGAACGGAAAACTTAAATACTCATAATTAGACTTAAGGGCAATCAAAGCAAACCACTAACTTTATGAAACAATAGAAATATTTTTTTCAATAACTTTTACATTCTAACAAATCTCTAGAATGCCACTGTATTACAGAGACTATCAACGCGTGCTAAATCCTGCTAAAATGCCAGGATCTTCCAAGGTAAAAAATAAACGAGACCATGGTAAATATTTCAAAACTATTTCGAGCTGTAATGTGACATATGTTCTGGATTGTTCAACTGACAATTAAGCTATTCAGAGGGGTAAAAAAAATATTAATGGCGGCATAAAGGTGTACACATCAAAATTACACTTTCTGATTAGTTTTCAGAAAATGTCATCAGTATGCAACACAGTCGGAAAAATCTTAGTCCGATTTTTCTGACTTGTTTTTTCTTTAGCTGAAGCCAAAAGGATCAAAATGAGCCAATTGTCCAAAAATCATCACTGAAACAGAACACCATATCCACATTGAGACACGGTGGTGGCTGCATCATGCTTTGTTGTTCTCATTCATTCTCTGGCTGAAATTTTTAACAGTTTCAAATATCAGTCAACCCAAAACCTTCAGGTGTCCACTGGACGCCCGGGGAAGGCATTTCTCATTAAAACGCATTTGAACTGCAGGAACGGCACCAAACTAAATATTTAGTCGCTTTGAAACGCCTCCAACACCTAAAACACACTTTTAATCAGCATGGAGTGTGCGCAGAGGCATGTCGTGTTCATTGGTGAGATTTATTTTGCAGATCAGTAGGTGGATATGCTTTAATCTGTCATGCTTTGAATTATCGGAGCGTCTCTCCCCCGGCAGAACGGCTTCGATGAAAAGTGAGGCCGCTCTGAGCTCCTTGCTCCATTTAACGGCCGAACCAGAGAAGAAGAATTAAAGCAATCAGAACGAAGGCGATCTCACTTTAAATTGTGACAAACTAGTTTCTTGGTAGATATTATGTAAATTAGTTTTATGATGATATAGTTAAGAAAGAACAAATAGGGAGTGAAAGTAAAAATACTTGGATATAAATATACATATTTAAGTTAAAAAGCTGATGGCGATTTTATTTACTTACGGGAAGGAGAATCCAAAGCCATTCTCTCTGACCGCCTCAAATTAAATTTCAAAGTAACTCCAGCTGCAAATGCAATAAAAAACCAAATTGGTGACAGCAGTTTTCCAAAGTGGGGCAGCAGTCTGAAGACATACGTAGGATTATCCTACTGGCAGCAGCTTGTGCTAAAAGTTTTGGTGACGTCCGTCTCTACAGAAAAAAATGCAAATACGGCGACTTGCGAGCACTACGAACACTTCGTCTCCAGGATTACATGTGAAAGAACCAATCCCAGCTGCTTTCCATCTGAATAAAGACTAATTGTGGGGCTAAACTCTACGCCGTTGCTTCACAACTGTTCTCGGATCAATTATTCTTGACTGAAAATCTTCTGGATCAATTGCTTCTTTTTTTTTCTGGTCGGTTCACATCGGTTTCTGCTCAAGGAAACTTAGAAACGCTAAATGTATCAAACGTTCACCTTCACTGTCGTCTCATCGATTAACTGCCAGCTTTGCTAGCCCTTGACTCCAATTAGCGATGGCTGTTTTGCAGATGTTTCTCGCAAACAGAGAAACAGACAGTTTCACACAGTCACACACTGTACACACACAATTATTGCCGCCTTCACAGTGCCTTTTATTGACGGTTTTATATGAAAGACCAACACAAAGTAGAGCCTATTTGTGCAGTGGAAGGGAAGCATTGTTTTCAACAGGTCGGAAAAATAAAAATCTGAAAAGTGTGGCTTGTGCCTGTGTTAAGCCCACCCACCTCAACCTGTAAGGTATGTTGCAGAACAACCTGCAAAACATCCAAATTTTTTTGAAAAATTACTCAACCTAATTGAGATTTGATGGCATCTGTGAACACAAATTTTCCAGTTTTAGACCAGATTTATAATTGGATTTAAGTCCGAACTTTAACTGGACCATTCTATCACATAAATGTGCTTTAATCAAAACTGGGAACTGAAGCAACTAAGCAGTTCCCTTCAATTTCATTGGCTTTCAGATTTCTGTTATTTTTCCAGATATTTTTAGATTTTTTAGATTTACTTTTTTTAAAAGCAAATCTAAAGTATCTACCCAGCTGGAAAACTTGATTTGTTTTCTCTGATAAAAAGTCACTGTGCTTTTTAAGTTATTTATGCCTGCAGGTAAATAATCTATTACAGAAGACAATGTTCACTCTGAGTTCTTAATTCAATCCAGAGATGACAAACTTTTATGATATTCCTTGGCTTTAAATGTCCAAATACTGTGATACCTGGTCTGTCCAATATAAACTAATCCGTCGTATTTCCAGCTACACGTTTACGGTTGTTATCCTTCCCATGTCTCAAGTCTTAGACCAAAAAACTCAGTTTTGGTCTCATCTGACCAAATCTATTCCTCCTATGTTTGATCTGATAGAACTTCTTATGAGTTTCTTCTCTTCTAAATGAATTTGACTTCACTTGATTCAAGGGTATCGAAGGGAAGAGGCTGAATAAAAAGCTTTGTTTGTAAAATATAATGAAGCAATCACCTTCACAATTATGTTCTTCTTTGTGGTGGTGATTCACATAAAATCCCAGCAAAATATTATTTAAAATATAGAAGTCTGTGGGAGCAACATGAAAAAATAAAAGAGAAAAAGTTCCAGTAGTGTGAAAACTTTAGCACCACAGTTGAATTCTAACAATAGGCTTACTAGCAATTGTTATGTGGTGATTTTGTTTTCATGTATGTCCATGACAAGTTTTACTGGACGACTGTGCTCTGTGCATACACTCGTGTATTCTGGAACAGGTGCACACAGACAGAAATGTGTGTGGCTTGTGTCTAAGTTGGAGAGCAGAAGCATCTGGAGAATTATCCCCAGCCCCCCCATCTCTCTCCGCCTGCCTTCTCGGCTCCGTTCACTCCCTTTCGTTCCTTCTCATGGTTTGATTTGAGGCAGAACTCAATTCCTCATTTCCACACCCTGAGTGCTGTTGATAAGGGCCCCGCTCGTCGCAGTCGGGCCCCACAGAGGGCACAGCGTGGCCACAGAATGGCACAAAATCAAATTCCTCGAGACAATGAGGTCCATTTGTAGAGTTAAGCCAGATGAAGGGGCCATATTTAGCCAGCTACTGTTTCATCCACCAGCTCCCTGTTCCACATTGTTGGCTGTGGACGAGTGAAAGCCTATTAAAAAAAAACAAAACAAAAACAAAACAAAAGTTTGGGGGTAAAAAAATAGGCCTGGATGCAATAATTGACCCAAAAATTAGTCGAAATGATCAGATTTGCTAAAAATGTTGGATCACAGTTGAGATCCTACAAGTACAATAATTTAGCTAATAGCTGGGAGCAATACAATGAGTATTATCAGTGAACTCCCTAAATCAGATGGTCTTTACTTCAAAATATACCTCAGAAGCCAATGTATCTTTTGAATATTGTTCATCAGCAGTAAATGTGACAGACCTCAGTGAACAATCTACCGGAAAACATCCATTTTGACATAACAGTGACATCTGCTAAAAATGACTGAATGTCCCCCAGAAAGTACAGTGGGTTCCCCATTTCCCACTCTTCTTTAGACCCAAGGTGGCATTGCACAGACGAACAGCCTCTTCAGAGGTGTTCTTTGCCACGGCGTCAATTTGTCAGAGATGTGAGTGGCATCTCCCAGTTTCACCTCAGTGTCATTATGTCTTCCTATCTTACTTTTACAGAGTGCCCTGTTGGTCTTATATTGTGAGCAAAAAGTAGAAAATTGTCTCCCGGATGCTGGTTACTGGGGTCCTGGGCTGCAGCTGATTAGTTCCAAAGATTTTGGAACTATTTTTCTCCCCAAATTTCTTTACTTTAAGACTTGTTCTAGAATTGTTTTCCAGCATACCTTTCTTGACATGTTTCCAGAAAACACTAAAGCACCTGATTACGCAAAATTGTCTTCAGGTTCTTCAGATTTTATCCAATTATCCTTCAGATGCTCCTGCAGCTCTACTGTGATCATTTCAGCTTTGTTATTTGTTGTTAAAGTCCTTGGTCTCAAAGCTGACAGTGCATATCGGAGCAGAAACCAGGCAATAAAGTCAAAGGAAATGTGTACCCAAAAGTCTGACCCTTACTGTCATTGGACCAGGAAGTGTTTTAGCTACTTGCTGCCTCTCCATCATCTCTAAACAGTCTGCCCATTCTCATCTGAATTCTACTTAGCTGTAATCATAATCATGATTAACAGAATTAAAGATTCTCAATCCATCCGTGTGTAAATAATTTATATGATGTGTTTCACTTAGTGAAAAAAGTGCCTAAAATAAATATTTTAGTTTACTGAATGTGTGTGTATGTGCTGTAATTCTTTTGAATAAATGAGAATGTGTGATTTCATCCTGCAAAGATCTTAAACGAAATGGTCAAGGCATCTAACTTAAGACTAGCAACCTTGTTTTGAAACCAGGTTGTAATGGGAAATCGGCTTGTGGCCGAAAGCATCTCGTCTAGGACAAGCTTTTTTTTTTTTTAAATTGTAAATATTGTACACAAAAAAAGGTCTTCGAACAATTAATTACGTTTTCTTCTTGGGCTCCAACTGGGGACTTTGTCACCACTATCATAGGAGAAAAAATTCCTCATTTATGTTAATATATCAGAATGTATTTTAGGTGGTTCTGGTCTTGTCAAGCAATGACTGGCTGCGATTCAATGAATTTAAATGCCAGAAAAAAAAAAAAAGACTGGCAGGAAAAAAATTCCCTTCACATACTTGTCAATGTCTAAGGAGGGCTGCATGACCGCCAAAAAAAGTACAATCTGCAGCCGAGACGGTCCTATAATTATGCAGTCTAATGGCACTTAGACCTGCCGCCATCTACACAGGCCACTGTATGTGCCACTGCCAGTTCTTTCCGATTAGCTCTCCCCGCCTCTCTGACAGATTTCCACGGAGCGACAGGAGGAAAGTGAGAGGAGACGGACGTTGATGGCAGCGACTCAGAGCCAAGGTACAGAATGTCTTTTGTATGACAAACTGGAAGCAGAGAAAATAAGCCAATATTTCTACATTTCATCTGATTCATAGAGCTGCTTTCCCTTTATTTCGTCCCCCCCATCCACCCCTTCTTTCCCATTTGTTGCACTGGCATGCTTGGAGATGAAATTGAGATTTGATGGGAAAGCAAACACACACTTGATGGCTTACATGGCTTTGGCAGGACCAGGAGGAGGAAAGGTTGCAGTTTTATTGGCATTGATTGGAGCATTATACTGTGCATTGTTGCGAGATTATTGCATTAACTGCTGCGGTTTAATCACATTAGGAATGCCAGAGAAGAGACTGTGTCATATACTTGCAGATACACATATCATAGCCTGAGCTTTTTGCTGCTCTGTTGGTTTTTCTGGCAGGGAGCCAGACACCTGGAGGAACTATGGGAAGTTTGCTGACTTCTCTGACAAATGGACTTTTATTACCTTTGGAGTGATGATTTATGTTGTTTCTCCATCCATGATGACTGTGGAGATCTACACTACCGGAGTACCTTGAATTTCCATTTCATCCTATTGTTCTAAGCACTCTGTAGCGGCATCCTTTCCTTCTCTAAAATGATGAAAAATAGATCATTTCAAAATGAAATTCTGTACTCAACTTCAGCTATTTTATTCTTCCACAATGCCCGTTCCAGGAAAATGTCTAAGTAGTGTGGGCAAGTCTCCAGAGTGAGAGAGAAGCATTTTTACACCCACAGAAACTACAGTATGAATACATATAGTGCTTTGCAAAAACAATTTGCATCCTATTTTGTCTTCTTATAAGCACAAACGTCAATGCAATGTATTTTAATTTTTTGTGATAGACTCATGCTGTAAGGCCTAATTGCAAAACAGAAAGTTGTATGTAGTTTTGATTTTTTTTTTTTTTTTTGCGACTAAAACTCTAAAACTTTGTGAATTTGCAATTAACTCCCCAGTTAATACTTTTCAGCTTCAAGCCTTTAGGGGTATGTCTGGACCAGAATTAGATATTTAGGGACCAAAATCTTTGCAAAAAAATTTCACATTCTGTCAGACTGGAGAGAGTTTGTGTAAATCACATTTTAACCCCAGATTCTCCATTGGATTTTGACGAGGTCAATGAAACACATAAACATGTCTCCATCTGACCCATACCACTGCAGCTCTGGCTACATGTTCGGTTATCTTCCTTCCCACCATACTTCACAATGAGGATGGTGTATTAAAGGTATTAGTGTTAGTGTAGTCCAAAATCTTTGGAAAAACTACTGCTTTCATGTATTTGTGGTACGCTTCAACAATGAGTTTCTTCTTCTAACTCCTTCAAAAAGACCAAATAGTAACAGCCCTACTGCTGTAGGGCTGTTACAGCAGTAGGGCTGCTGTAACAGACACTTACTTGGAGCTTCTCCACCAAGTAAGTGACTATCCTAAACTTTCGTCCTCACAATTGTGTGCTACTTTGTATTGGTCTGTCACTTGAAATCCCAATAAAAACGCACTGGATTTGTGGTTGTAATTTGACAACATGTCAAACAGTCCAACGGGTGTGAACACATCCAAGATGCCCCGCTTGGCAACACCTCACACTTAGGTTCGGAAGTTTGTAGGCATCCTCTTATGCAAAGTTCGCTCTAATCTACATTGTGCAGGAGAAGCAGGGTCTACCTGACATTTGTGGCTCTGCTAAGGTGCTTATGCTGTAGCAGGTACAACAAAGCTTGGAGAAATAACTATGGATTTAAAGGCAGGTAAAGCTGACAGCTCCTGCTGTGTCTGCCTTCTGCGAGAGCTGCAAAAGCAAGCTCTCTAAAGGATAAGAGGATTTTTTCTCTCTCTGTCTCACTTCTCCCTTAATTCCACCTAAATATACAACCTCATTATAGGCTGTAACGTTCAGTCTCAGGGTGAAATGACCAGTGCGTTTATGTCAACCCCCCTCCCGTAACCTCAAGAGATTATCGTGGAATGTTCCTCTTCTTGTCTCGTGGCATTCTCCAAACAAAATCAACCGACAATGACATCCCTCTCACGGTGAATACTCATTGGTTCCCCCCACCCCCGGAATCGCTCCTTGTGTCTCTGTTGCCTCATTATAATCCTTTGTGTGTCCTCCGTGAATGGCTGATGATGATTATGCAAATGCGCCATTGGAGAGCAGCATGGGTAATTATCACAGTGGAGAATGAAAGCTTTTTGAAAATCTCTAACCGCCAAAAAAGGAAAGCTGAGGCTCCGCCGGAGTGTGTGTCACTGTGGTATATTTCGCATATATCCGAAACTGGGATTGCAAAGACAAAACTAGTAGCTTTCATAAATCTCTCAGTCCGTACGAAATTATGAATCAGCTTCCTACATCGTCATCCAGGTATTGTGCTTCTTGGATATATTGGTTGTTGTTGCCCATCACTTACCAACTAACTGTTTGAGTCAGGTTTTCATTTCCTTGATGCAACCCTAATTGACACCCCGCGCGCCACCCGCTCTGATCGACATGGCAACAGACTCATCCGGAGCATCAGTATTCATGCTGGCGCTAATGAGGGCGGCCAGGAGGCACAGGAGTCCTTGGTAAACAGGTGGAGCCCTGGCAGCAGACCTCTGCACATCTCTCTGAGGTGTGAAAAATGCATGGAGGAGTGCGAGGGAAATCAGCGGAAGAGGATTCGAGGAGGCTTTGGGTTCGAAAGAACGACAGAGTGGTCCCGTGGCACAAGAGAGAAAAAGCAGACTGCCTGGGGTCAATTAACCTCGGGATCAGCTTAAGTCGGGGTCTTAGGAACACAGCTTTTTATAGGTACTAACTAGGCCCCGTTTGTCTCTTCAAATTGTAAGGGGGGTTGTTCAAAAGTGTCACGAGGCAGAGAGACAAGGAAGACAGTCCAGTTTAAATTGTGACTCACAATGACCCAACACGTTTCTTCTTTGTTCTTTAAGACTAAGTTCCTAAGTTAATGTAAATTCTTACCAAATATGCTACCAATAAGCAGGGTGATTGATTGCAAAACTCCAATAAAACCGGGATCAGTATCTACCCTTGACCCTCTTCAAGGTTGTCATAAATGTAAATGTCAAAGGTCTAATCATGCTTAATAAGTGCAAGGTTTTCTTTTAAATTGTCAAAAGTATACTTCTATTTGCTACACTGCAAGTTAATTTGAACATTTTAGTATTTTGATCTTTCACTTACTGACTGAATGCAATATTTGTAAATGTAAAATTCAAAAATCGGATCATGTTGGAGCCGTGCTTTTTAAGCTGGGTAAAACCTACTTGACAAACCATTAAAACTGCTACTTTCTATGAATTTAATAAAAGGCACCAAACAGTCACAAACCATAAAACCTGTCTTTATTCTAATAGATCCAAGTATTCAAGGTCCAAGAGAATATAAAAGAGATTTTTTTTGTTGTTGTTTTCAACAGTCCAGGCAGAGAGCTGATCTAAGTTGGTTTAATGACAAGAAGCAGTGCTTTTAAGCATGCCTGAATAGTTTTTTTTTAGAAATTGGAAAACTGGAACCCTTCTACAAAGACGTGGTCAGCCAGCTAAACAGATAGACGAGGCAAAGAGAGCAACAATCAGAGAAGCAGCTGAGAGGCTAAAGGTAACTGGAGTTGCTGGAGGGCTCAAAATTCTGTCGACAACCATCGGCTGTGAACTCCACAAAATCAACCCTGTAAGGGAGGGTGGAAAAAAGAAAGCTATTTTGAGGAAAGCCATAAGGGGTCCTATGTGCAGTTTGCCAGAATCAATGTAGGGTACACAGCTAGCATGTGGAAAAAGGAGCCCTGGTAAAAATGATCCCAAAATTCAACCTCTGTGTTGGTGTTACACGCAGAGTTTTAAACTTTTCAACCTAAAAGTCTTGTTCTCTTGTCAGATTTTACAGAAACATGGGTGGATCTACAGACTGATCGTGGAAGAAAATCTTTTAGTAGCTATAAAAAATGTGTAATAGGTCAGAAGTTCACTTTGTAAATGGCAAATTGTCCCCACAAACCGGAAACGAGCTCGACTTACTTCCGGTGAGAGTTGGACTCCACCAGGGCTGCCCTTTGTCACGGATTCTGTTCATTACTTTCATGGACAGAATTTCTAGGAGCAGCCAAGATGTTGAGGGGATCCGTTTTGGTGGCCTTAGGATCGCGTCTCAGCTTTTTGCGGATGATGTGGTCCTGCTGGCTTCATCAGCTGTGATCTGCAGCAGTCATTGGATCGGTTCGGGAAGAAGGGAGCGGGAGGTCGACAGGCGGATTGGCGCAGCATCTGCCGTGAAACGGGCGCTGTACCAGTCCGTCGTGGTGAAGAGAGAGCTGAGTCAAAAAGCGAAGCTCTCGATTTACCGGTCGATCTATGTTCCTACCCTCA